>JAOTQR010078510.1:0-11238 GCA_025774065.1 Solanum ossicruentum
GTCTTCCTTTCATTAATCAGTTAAAACCTTATACTGATGATTTTGATGGTATTCATGCTTGCATCCTTGGTCAAAAGTTTTTTTTCCCGTTTGTTAAATCTCTTTCTCCTGAAGAAAGTTCTTTTTTGAAAAATAAAATTGTTTCTAAAACTAATCGACTTTCAAATCATATTACTTTTCTAAAATACGAAATTAAAATAGAACAAACCAAACAAATTTTAAAAACCCCGAGAATAGTCTCTAAGATTAATTCCCTTCAATAAACTTTTGGAAATGAAATTTATTTTGATCTACCAACGGCTTTTTGGATACTTAAAAAGCATATGGTTGAGCTTCCATACATAAACGGGTTTGATGAAAAGGATATCCCTACTAAGGTGTGACCTATTTAGATGAACTACGATATGATAGAAGTTAGGAAAAAGGAGATTGACCATTTGCTAAAAATGGTATTATCTGTCCTTTTAAAGAAATTAGCGCAGAAAAAGAGAGGGGTGCCTCGATACTTGTAATAAATTAGAAGCCTCTTAACTCGATCCTTAAATGGATCAAGCATCCGATCCCCAACAAAAGAGATCTTCTTAAGTCTGGATTCTGGTAAATTCAATAGTAAGTCTGGATTCTGGTAAATTCAGGTTGCTGAGAAAGATAAGTATAAAATCGCCTTTAATGTCCCTTTTGGTCATTACGAGTGGAATGTTATGCCATTTGGATTTAAAAAATGTAAAACTTTTCAGGCTCCGGACTGTATATGTATTTAGTTGCTCATGCTAAATATATATACAACCATCATAGATCTGATACCAAGTTAAACAGGATCAATAATCAAAACGAAAACTAAAAGGGAAGGGCTTGGCTTGAGCGGCTCTTTTGGGATTCTATATTACCAAATTGAAAATAAAGTACTTCAAATTAAAATAGAAGACTTACTTAAACACAAGCGTAAAGCTTTATTGAGAAAACATGAAGGTTACAAGAGTAAAGAGATGTACAACGGAGAGGGTTGGAAAGTTTTAGAGAGAGAGAGAGTCTAAAATTTCAGCTGCCCCAAAAAAATACAAGTAAGAGTCTTAATAGACCTCGGGAAAAAGGTGAATGCATCTTAAGGCATACAGGTGGACGGCTTGGATGATGCCGACAGAAGAAGAGATAAGATTTTCTTTTTATGGTGGTTCCTATTCTGGATAGGGACAGACAAGACACGTGCTTATCAGGTTTTCTTTCTTTTGGAAGGTAGTGATAAAGTAAGCACTCATACGACAAGAGTGATAAAGTGAGGGAGTGTGACATTCCCAAGATGGCCTTCCGGACTAGGTATAGGCACTATGAGTTTGTGATTATATCATTTGGTTTGACTAATGCACCAGCTATATTCATGGATCTTATGAATAGGATCTTTAAACCCTATCTTGACTTGTTTGTGGTGGTTTTTATTGATGATATTTTGATTTATTACCATAGTGAGGAGGAGCATGTGGATTACTTGATGGTGGTGTTGCAAATCTTGAGGGAGGAGAGGTTATAGACTAAATATGAAAAATATGAGTTTTGGTTGAAAGAGGTTGCTTTCTAGGTCATGTGGTGTTGGGTGATGACATTAAGGTGGATCCTAAGAAGGAGAAGGTGAGTAGAAATTGGCCTAGACCTTGACTCCATTAGAGATTAGAAGTTTCTTGGGTTTGGCGGGTTGTTATACCGAAAATGGCTTTTTTTGAATGAAAAGAATCAAAATCAGTTTAAAACTCAATTTATTTAAGTGAAAACCAATTTTGAGATTTTGAAAAGAAAACAGAGTCGCCACCTAATTTTGCGGATAATTAGGAAACCATTAAATATTTTGAAAGACCTAACAGAAAATCTTTTAAAATCCAGAGAACAGGTTCGGGTTCACATTTTCACTTTGAGAAGGTTTTACGCACTCGAAATGGCCGCTAAATGCGGTTATCCGACAATTAGGAGGTTGACTAACTTTTAAAAATATTTGATTGACTTCACAAAAATTAACTGGTTTGAGAATTGACTAATTTTCAAAAGATTTGACTGAACTTGAAAAGATTTTGACTATACTTGAAAATGTTTAACTAGAATCAACTAAACTAAAAATGATAAATTTTTTATGTTTTTTTATTTATTTATTTTTTGTTTTTAATACAAATGTTTTTCCCCAAAATAAAATGAAACTAAACAAAAATAACATAAATGGTTTGACACACTGGGGAATCTAATTAGATTAAAGTCATTAATAAACAAAACGTTAGCATCCAAAAAAAATAGCAAATATCCTCAAATAATAAAATAAAAGAAGGAATTTAAAGAAAGGATTGGGCTTAGCAAACCCAAATGATGACTTGTTCTAATTCCTCATGTTTGGGCCTGCCTGACTGCTGCTTCTCGAGTTATGTATAACAGCTTGTTTCTCCTGAGAATTGGGCTGACTCAGAGTGGAGGGAGTTTGGGCCTCCATGGCCAAAGAAAATGCAAAATGGCGAGTCCAAAATGGGCTCGGAGCATCGTTCATGTGAAAAATAAAATAAGGATTAGTATGTGATATAGATGAATCCGAAGACATGTTGAAAACCATTAAAGCAAAATGATTTTAAACTAAAACGTCAATCTTGCAAGATACCACATAATCTAAACTCCTCACAATTACAGGCAACATACAGGCAAACGATTTGATCAAGAAAATTGTACAAACAAACAATCATCTTCAAAGAAGAATTCGACTAAACCCAATATTACACTTATTTTCAGGAACAAGGAGACAAAATAAGAAACAAAGCCATGTTTTCCTGCTTATGTAATTTATCTAACAAGGCTCGACATCTGCTAAGAGGGGACTAAGGCATAACTTGTAGTCATTACAGCAACATATCGTTATGACTCAACAACAGTTGTTAACTTTTAACAATAACACATAAGGCAAAGAAACTGAAACAAACTTCCCATGCTTTCAGTAATTTCAGCATATACAAAGATAAATGGTTAACGTTTGTGACTAAAGAACTCAGATTTTAGGGAATATTCAGCAGAAAATAGATAACGACTACATCATATATCAGTTGTTCTTGTCTTTTAAAATGCTAGTGAAAAGCTAAGCATCAAGACAGGAACATATTAGTACAAACTGGTTTTGAGACAAAAGTACTCCTATTTAACCAATTAGCTAAGTAATAATGAACCAGTAGCTAGAAACCAGCAGATATTCCACTAAAAGTAGTGGCAAATCAGTAGTAAAAACTAGGCAGTAATGAACCAGCAGCTATTAAACTTAAAAGGGACAGTAACAAACCAACAGCTATACAGACACAGGCCTTCGGCACCTCCCAGGAACCCTTACTCGACCAATAGCCACAATATCATGCCATTTTTTCATCATAACAGGGCATTTTCAGTCAAAACAAATAAAATGCTAACATGAGAACTTCGATATAGTTTCACATATCCGAACACAATATATGAGACTCAAAAACAAAAATGAGATTAGAGTATTACCTTTTTCAGAGCAGCGAACTGGAACGACGAGCTTTGACGAAGCTTCTTCACCACCAAAGCTTGTTCAAACTTTTTGACTCCGAAATTACACGTCCTGGTTTCTAAATTGACAAGAAAGATTTTGACTAAAGCTTTATGAGATTCATAAATAGCTGAGGATTGAAGTTTACTCGGATTTCTTAGGGGATTTCGATGATGACTGCCTATGCTAGGGTTTTGAGGTTTCGATTCACCGCCGCTATTTGCTAGGATTTTTCTTACTATTGACGGCTGTCCCTAATTGGAGAAGAAAAGGGGATATTTATAGGGGATGATTAGGGTTTGAAAATGGGGGAAACCAGATTGATTTGAAAAGGAGCACGCGTGAGAAAGACAAGAACATTGAAGATTGTCGGGTCTTGGGATTTGGGGGAGCGTCTGGTTTCCTGGTTTTCTAGCTTTTTGTTCATGAAGAAGAAGAATATGGGAGAAGAAAGAAGAAGAGGAACGGGTGTGGGGAAATAAAGAGAAAATGGGGGAGCGTGGTCCCCATACGCTGGTATTAATTTTTTCTTTTGAAAATAATGGTTTCAAGTCATTGAAACAAAATAAAAGGTCGATGATTAATTTATATCGTGGAAGGTAAAAATTGAGTGTCAACAGCTTTCCCTTTCTTTGGATATGATTGATGAAAGAAATTGTGACAAAGAAACTTCACTAACCCAATTTTTAGCCGACCATATTTGGCTTCGGAAAAACACTTCATAAGGTCTATGAGAAATTATGGCCGTACCCTGATCTTGGTTTTCCTACATATCTCAGATTGCATGAGAATTCAGGCCATGTGTAGTTCAAAATTCTCGATTTTACGCACAAGTCTGAAAGAATTCAAAAGCTATCCCAATATCGAACTATGAAGAAATTAGAATGCTTGAGAATGAGAGTTGAAGAGTAGATGTTGGAATGCAGCCGAGTTTTCAAAGTTGAGCCGGCCTACATATCCTTGGACTCAGGAATCAGGCTGCCTGTAGTTCGACTCTATCAGTTGAAGAGGAAATTCCTTATTTAGAGATGACCCCTAGTTCAGGAGGAGTCACAATGAGATTGAATTGTGAAAAGAATACTTGCAACCTCTTAACCATAAATGTGGAGCTCGTCACATTTATAATTAAGAACTTATACAGACACAATTTCCAAAATTTCTTGGTATATCATCACTCGGATCGGAAGGTTGTCTTTTGTGAGAATTGAGACTATCCAAAGCAAAACTGAAAAATAAACTAACTGACTCTCATAAATGCCCACATGCCTTCTGACAGGGGTGTGGTTAGATGGTGGTGGTGGTCGCTTTCCAGCTCGTGTCCGAAAGATTTGATGCCCCACTTCGGGCTATGTCCTAGTTCGCTCCTAAGAAAAGTTTCATGTTGTGCTGCATCCTAATTGATGACGTCCACACCTGTGGTTTATTTTGAGATTTCATCCTTTCGGATGCTCTCGATATGACTAAAACAAAGTGTTAGTAAAAATCATAATTCGAACTGGAGATGGAATCTTTTACCACGTTCAATGATGGACAATGAAGCAATCATTGTATGGCCTTCTCGGCAACTTCGTTCCATGTTGTGCTGCATCCTACTTGATGACATCCACACCTGTGATTTTCTTTGAGAGTTTTCATGCTTTTGGATGCTCTCGATGCGACTAAAATAAAGTGTTAGTAAAATCATAATTTAAACTGCAGATGGAATCTTTTACCTTGTTCTTTTCTGCATGATAGATAATGAATAAATATGAGGCAATCATTATATGGTCCTTCCAGCAACTTGAAGAATAAAATAACATTGATGATCATGCGATAGCTATCTCGGCAATTGGAGATAAAACGTCCACGTTGGCATAATAGATAAATGAATCAATAATGAAGAGACCATTGTAAGGTCCTTTCGGCAATTTGAAATAAAATAGCACTTGATAATCACGTCGTGGCTATCTCGGCAGTTGGCCACGCTCTTCGGCATAATAGACAATGAATCAATAATAGATAATCTTTGTTGGTGATGATCATGTGATGGCTCGCAGTTGGAGATAAAATAGCCACGTTCTTTGGCAATAAATCAATATGAATAAACCTTTTTATGGTTCTTTCGGCCACTTGAAGAATAAAATAGCCTTCGTCGGCAATAATTATGCGGTGGTTATCTCGGCAGCTGGAGATAAAATGGCCACGTTGGCATTATAGATAATGAAAAATAACCTTCATATTCATGCAGTGGCTATCTCAGTAGCTGGAGATAATAAATGATTCTCCTACGAGGGATATGTAATGGTCTCTATTGGTAGTTGAAAATAAAATGGTTCTCCTGCAAGGGATATGTGATGGTCCCTGTTGGCAGTTGGAAATAAAATAAATGTTTCAATGATTTTCCTGCGAGGGGTGTGTGATGGCCCCTGTTGGTAGTTGGAGATAACAAAATGATTCCCCTGCGAGGGATATGTAGTGGTCCCTATTGGCTGCAAGGGATATGTAATGGTCCCTGTTGGCAGTTGAAAATAAAATGAATGTTTCAATGATTTTCCTGCGAGGGGTATATGATGGCCCTTATTGGCAGTTGGAGATAACAAAATGATTCCCCTATGAAGGATATGTAATGGTCCTTGTTGGCAGTTAGAGATGATAAAATGGTTCTCCTACGAGGGATATGTAACGGTCCCTATTAGCAGTTGAAAATAAAATGAATGTTTTAATGATTTTCCTGCGAGGGGTATGTGATTGCCCCTGTTGGCAGTTGGAGATAACAAAATGATTCCCCTGCGAGGGATATATAATGGTCCCTGTTGGCAGTTAGAGATAAAATGGCCTTGTAGGCGATTCATAAAATTAAATCTTTCAATAACTCTCTGTGATGCATGACTCTTTGCAATGCATGATAAATAACTCTCCGTATTCAGTGGTTGGAGATTTAATGGCCTTGTTGGCAATTGAAAATATAATAACCTTTCAATGACTCTCCGTAATGAACCTCTCCATTTCTCTCCTTTATGCGGGATAAATGAACCTATCCATTTCTCTCCTTTATGCAGGATAAATTTCTCTCCTTTATGCAGGATAAATGAACCTCTCCATTTCTCTCCTTTATGAAGGATGAATGAACCTCTCCATTTCTCTCCTTTATGTAGGATAAATGAACCTCTCCATTTCTCTCCTTTATGTAGGATGAATGAACCTCTCCATTTCTCTCCCTTATGCAGGATAAATGAACCTCTCTATTTCTCACCCTTATGCAGGATAAATGAACCTCTCCATTTCTCTCCTTTATGCAGGATAAATTTCTCTCCTTTATGCAAGATGAATGAATCTTTCCATGATGCATGATGAATGAATAATTTATGCATGATAAATGTCTTATGCATGCATGATAAATGTATGATAAAATGTCTTATGCATGATGGAATGACTTATGTATGATAAATGTCCTATGCATGATAGAATAATTTATGTATGATAAATGTCTTATGCATGATAGAATGTCTTATGTATGATGAATGTCTTATGTATGATAGAATGACTTATGCATGATGAAATGGTAAATTACCAGAGCTTTTAGTGATACGAAAACTGTTTAAGCCTCGATTGTCCCATTGTAGGCAAGACCTGCAAAATTTCTCTGCATCCACAGAAAATTTCTTAGTTTCAAAATGACTGACCTTTGATAAACTTCTGGTGACTTTAGCGAGACGGGAGCTATTTACGCCTTCGTTGTTCTCTTGTAGATAATACATGCGAAGATTTTCCTACATCCATAGAAAATTCCTTAGTTTTTTTAAAAACATGATAAGTTGTTGGAGACCTACGTGAGACGGAACTATTTATGCCTCAATCGTTCTTATGCGAAAATTTCCCTGAGCGAGACGAAACTATTTATGCCTTGGCTGCTCTGTTGGAGATCAGACCTACAAAATTCTTGCATCCACAAAAAAGTTCTTAGTTTCAAAATAAATCAATCTGTGTTGATTCTTCGAGATTTGAGTGAGACGAAACTATTTGCGCCTCGGTTATTCTCCTGCAGATAAGACCTGTAAAATTTTCCTGCATTCATAGAAAATTTATTAGTTTCAAAATAAATTAATCTTTGACAAATCATTTGCAACTTGAGCGCTTTAGCTGCTCTCTTGTAGATAAGGCATGCGATAATTCCCCTGCATCCACAGAAAATTTCTTAGTTTTGAAGATGCATTGATCTGGAGAATTATTGGTGACTTGGGCGAGACAGAACTATTCACGTGTCAACTGCCCTCTTATAGATAAGACCTGCGAAAAGTTCCCTACATCCACAGAAAATTTCTTAGTTTTCAAAAAAAGGATGAATTGTTCCTTGATAGATTGTTACCACTTGAGCGCCTTAGTTGTTCTCTTGAGCAAGTTTTCTTGCATCCACAGAAAATTTATTAGTTTTCAAAAATGAATTGATCTATGTTGATTCTTCGGTTGTCTGCTCCTCTTCTTATCCTTGATAGATTGTTTTTCCTACCTCTTGGTAGACAGAAGGTAGCAACATATGACTTTCAGCGAAATTTTAAGGGTGTCCTCAAAATTTCTATCCTCGTTTCTGTTGTCAGGGATTGATAGCTAATCATAAGTACTTTCAGAAATTTTGAGATCTTTTTCAAAAATTCTGTCCCAGTTGAAGTTTAATCATGCTCTAAATTTTGATTGTTGTAGAGGGGACTCTCTGTTCAGAATTTTTGAGTTCCTTTCAAAAATTCTGTCCCAATTTCCTTTTTGGGAGTATAACTGAGCCGTTGTGGCGCCTACGTATCCTATTGAGCCAGGAATCAGGTCAAATGTAGTTCCCCCTCTTGGGAGGTAGACCAAAAATATAGATTTTGGATAAAAAGGTGACCGAGGTCGACATAGGCCGCCTACGTATATCATTCTTGAGAATTCAGGTCAAACGTAGTTCATTACAAAGTGATATAATCGGATAACAAACATAAGAGTGATTACAAGCAGATGATGAGACTACAGAAAAAAATCAAATTTCTGGACATAGTGTCTCTTAGTAGTGTATGAGTGCCCAGTTGTAGTGGATGATGCTTGTACTAAATCTTGTCCCGAACTAACATCATCTTTTTAGTTGTGTACCAATCTTCTTCTTAGTTGATAATATTCTCAACAGTCCGAAGAGCAACCACGTCACGATCAATTAGGTCCTGGATCTTATGCTTTAGATTTAAACAACCTTCAGTGTCATGCCTGACACTCTTAGAATGGTAGGCACAAGTCTGATCTCCCCTGAAGAAAGGAGAATTAGTGTCCATGGCTCTTGGAGGGACATGGTGGATCAATCCTGCAGTTGATAACCTTTCGAAGAGCTTTGTTCTGCTTTCGGCGAGTGGAGTGAACTCCCTAGGGGGTTTTGGGTTAGGAGATTTATTGTTATTTTGTGGAGGTGGAGGCACTTCATGATAGTTGGGGAGTTTTTGATGAGGGGGTATAGGGATTTGAACCCTTTGGTATGGCGGTGTTTGGTGATTCTGATAAGTTGGTTGTATATGGGAACAACTTGGCAACGAAGATTGGTAATCTGGGATGGTGTTTGGGTATTGTGGGGAGTGATAATAGGGAGGAGGAGCTTGGTAGTTTGTGGGCGGAGGCTGAGCATAAAAGGCGGGGGTAGGTTGATGATGGATTTGAGAGGCAGACTTTCTGGGGTGGCTGTCAGGGATTCTCCTCTTGTTTTGTATGTCGAAGATGGCCGACACGTCTTCCTTTCTTTTCCTTGACATCTCGGGTGTCCCAACTGATGCCGATATAGGGGTAATCTTGCCCGTCTTCAATATTCTCTCCGATCTTCACTATGTCTACAAATTTTGCTCCAACGAGTAGTATTATCCTTTCATAGAATTTCGGCTTCTGGGAGCGCACAAATGCCTCGATAATTTCCTTTTCAAACATAGGTGGGCGCACTCTGGCGGCATTCTTCCTCCATCTGTAAGCATATTTCCTATAGCTCTCAGTTGATTTCTGTCTAATCCTCTCTAAGGAATAACGATCTTGCATAATATCAACATTATAAGCAAAATTGTCAACAAAATCTTTGGCCATGGCACTCCAATTGGCCCATCGGTTCATTTCTTGGGAGGTAAACCATTCTAGGTCCTCCCCGCTTAGACTTCGGCTAAAAATTCACATCAGCAATGCTTCATTCTTCCCGACACCCACTAGCTGGTCACAATATGCCCTCAGATGGGCCAGGGGATTCCCACTCCCGTTGAAAGTATCGAACTTCGGTATTTTGAACCCTTCTGGTAGATTCAACTCCGTATGGATGCACAAGTTCTCGTAGTCTAGACCTACAACATCAAGTGCAGAGTGAAATTGCTTCATAGCTTTGGCAATTTCTTCCTTTATATCCAATTTGGCCATCTCTTCCTTGGCCTTCCATTCCTTCTCCTTCTCCTCATAATGGTCAATATCGGAGTAAGTGGCGTGAGAATTTTGTGGATTTCTAAGGGGTGGGATATGGAGTGGGATTTTAAGAGACAAAACTTATGGGGCATGCAGGTTGTACGGGTCCGAGGGTCGAGTTTCAAGATGAATTATTTGGGGGTGGGTAACATGAGCCATTCGAGAGGAGTTATCGGCTTGGGTAATATTTGAGTTCTGGAGAGGGGGTGGTGCTTGGGGAAAAAGAGTAGAAGGTCCTGCATCAGGAGAGGCTTGAACAGGGGTAATAGATGGATTTGTTGAGATGGAGATAGATTGAGAAGGAAAATGTAATGAGAGCCTCCCGTTGTCTGGGACGGGAAGATTAGCAGTGATGGCCAAGTTCGCTAACTCTTGGATCTTCTTTATTTCCAATCTCATGTCCGCGATCTGTTGCATTAGTTGTGCCATCAATTGATTTTGTTGTGTGACACTAGGGTCTTTCACAGTGATCTCTGTTAGGTTTGTATCATCATTGTGGTCTGCCATTTTCCTTTTTGGGTTCTGAATCTTGTGAAATGAGGATGATCGGCCAATATTATCAACACAGATCAATTCTAGTTACCTTTCTTTAACTCAAAAGCAAACAAGTTAGCTTCTTCAAATCAGTAGGTAATAGAAGGTAACACACATATCAATAAGCAGACAATTGTTGCTTTATCCGAGAGTAAACTAGCCCAAATATACACGAGATATGGTAAATAGGCAGGACTTTGCCTATTGGATTTTAGAAATTGTGGATCAGAAAGATGGATTTGTGCCAAGTCAGGTCTTCTTGTATTTGATAATTTAGACTGGGGAAAGATAAAGCTTCTAGAGACATAGGAAAATGAGCTTCTGGAAAGATAGGAAAAATACGCTTCTAAAGAGATAGGGAAAATACACTTTTGAAATCTGGGAGAAAATACGCTTATGGAAAGTTGGAGGGTCGAGCCTAAGAGGCTGCCTACGTATCTCACAAAGGAGAAATCAGACCTTACGTAGTTCGAAACTTGAATATTTTCGAATTGAAATGTTAGTAAAAGTTTAGAATTTTGAGAGGAGATTCATTTCTATTGAGAAACTTGAGACTCGAAGAGTATTTGGACATTCTTTTGATAGTGACTTAATTTATATGCTTAAGGGTTTCTAGAAACATTCGAAGAGGAGTGGACTAGAAGACTTCTAAAAAAGCAACATAATCACACAAACAGATATATTACATAAACAGATATTGCGTGCCCTAAACAGATATGTGACCCTTTTGTGCCAAGGGTAGGCCTAACGATTTGAAGGAT
>JAOTQR010078511.1:0-90504 GCA_025774065.1 Solanum ossicruentum
TTGTGTTAAGCATGTTAAGCATGTTAAATTGAGAAAATATAATAGTTATTGGTCATATACGCTAAAGCGGGCCTTATAGTGGAGATGCATTTTTTAGTTTCATTAATTGCTTTAATTGAAGTCAAGTAGCGTGAAGTGGAATGATAATTGTTGAATGAATTGCTTGAAAGTCTCATTGCCATTACCGGATGGGCTTGAGAGATTTGTGGTGTATTATGATGCTTCTAGAATTGGTTTGGGTTGTGTGCCAATGCAAAATGGTAAGGTGATAGCCTATGCTTCTAGGCAACTCAAAGTGCATGAAAAGGACTACCCTACCCATGATCTTGAATTGGCCGCCATAGTATTTTCTTTGAAATTTGGTGACATTATTTGTATGGGGTGTATGCTGATGTGTTCACTGATCATAAGAGCCTTCAATATGTCTTCATTCAAAAGGATCTCAACTTGAGGCAAAGAAAGTGGATAGAATTTCTTAAAGACTACGATATGAGTGTGTATTACCATCCCGATAAGGCAAATGTGGTGGCAGATGCCTTGAGTAGGGTGTCATGGGTAGCCTAGCTCAGGTCGATGGTGGTGAGAAGGAGATGGCAAGGGAAGTGCATCGGTTGGCTAGGTTGGGGGTTAGAATGGAGGAGGTTGGTAGTGGTGATATTGTTGTTGTGGATGTTTCTAGGTCTTCTTTGGTTGATGAGGTGATGGCAAAACAAGATCTTGATCCCTCCTTGTTAGAGATAAAGGCCTTGGTAAAAGAGGACAAGGTGGAGGTTTTCTCCCAAGTGGGAGATGGTGCCCTTAGGTACCAAGGTAGGTTGTGTGTACCGTATGTTGATGGCTTGATAGAAAAGATCCTTGATGAGGCCCATAACTCTTATTATTCTATCCACCCTAGTTCCACCAAGATGTATAGAGACTTGAAAAGGTGTATTGGTGGGGAGGCATGAAAAGGGACATTGCCAAATTCATTTCCGGTTGTAATAGTTGTCAACAAGTCAAAGCCGAGCATCAAAGGCCAGGTGGCCTAACCCTTGATATAGAGATTCCTAATTGGAAGTGGGAAGAGATAAATATGGATTTTATGGTACTCAATTTACCGCACAATTTTGGAGGTCTTTCCAAAGGGGCCTTGGAACTAGAGTTAAGCTTTCTACGGTCTTCCACCCTCAAACAGATGGCCAAGCCGAGAGGACCATCCAAACCCTTGAGGATATGCTTAGAGCATGTGTGTTGGAGCTTAAAGGTAGATGAGATGATCATCTTCCATTGATTGATTTTGCATATAACATAGCTATCATTCTAGTATTGGTATGACTCCTTTTGAGGTTCTCTATGGGAGACATTGTAGATCACCAATTGGTTGGTTTGAGGTTGGTGAGGTAGCTTTTTTGGGACCATATCTGGTGGTGGAGGCTCTTGAGATGGTTAGGATAATTATGAAAAGATTGAAGACGGCCCAAAGTCGTCAAAAATCCTATGCCCATATGAGAAGAAGAAACCTTGAATTTGGTTCTACCTAAAGGTTTCACTCATAAAGGGTGTGGTCCATTTTGATAGGAAGGGCAAGTTGAGCCCAAGATATGTTGGTCCTTATGAGGTCATGAGTAGGGTTGGCAAGGTAGCTTATGAGTTGAGATTGCCTAGAGAAATGGATTTGGTTCATCTGGTATTCCATGTGTCTATGTTGAGGAAATGTGTGGGTGATCCGAATGCGATTTGCCTCTTGATATTGTGGGTATCGTTGAAGATAATTTGACATATGAAGAGGTTCTGGTTCAGATTTATGATAGGCAAGTGAAGAGGTTGAGAAACAAGGAGGTGACTTCCGTTATGGTCTTTTGGAGGAATCAACAAGTTGAGAGGGCTACTTGGGAGGCCGCAACAAACATGCAAAAGTGATATCCTTACCTTTTTCCACTACACTCAAGCCTAAGGTATTGATCTAAGTCCTTTATATGACCTCAAGTCTTAAGTTCATCCCTATGTCATTGCATATGCTCATGTTTAAATTGATAAGTTCATGATGATTTTACACTTATGATGAGATTTTTGAAATGATGGTTAAGTGCATTGTTGCATCTCTATGTGGGCTAAAATGGTCATGTTTATGTCCCCATATATGTTTCTTTGTCATTCGATGACGAATGTTCACAAGGGGGAGACATTGGAATGACCACAAAAGTGCCCGAAAATGTGCCTCGGAAGTGGCCAGAATCGTAATTTCCATTTATCTCAAAATCCATGTGTGGTATCGAAAATCCGACTTCATATTCTTATTTAGGAGGCCAAATTTAGGGCGAAAAGGGTCTAACCCTGATTTTAGAGCAACCGTATCAAAATTCAAAATTTCCAAAATGTGATTTCCAAAGAGCTTTTCACGACCCTGGCACGACGCGCCAAGGGCGCGAACCTATGTTATTTTTGGTCCAGTTTTTACTTAGCTTCAAGACTTTTAAGTCTTGGGCCTAAGTGTTCTCAAACACAAAAATACCTATACTTAGCCATTTTCACCCTCATATCATACTAAAGATTCCCCAATATTCATTCGAACACTTAGCCAAATATTTTACTCCCAAACTCAAGACTCAAAACTCTTTTCGGATCTTAAAGATTGCACTTAAGCTTCACGTCTCCATCGTCAATCTTCATCAAGTTCATCTCCGAAGCTAAGATATGAGGATTTCTTTCAAGGGTTCCTTTAACCCATGATATCCAAGCTTCCTTTAATTAAATTTGCATGATTTAAAGATGATTTCCTCATGGGTCTTATTTATTATGATACTATTTTGCGATTTATGAAATTGTAACTGTTTTTCTATGTTGTGAGCTGTGAAACCAAGGTCTATTATAAGATTTGATGAAGGGTTTTGATGTATATTTCTTGAGGGTGTTACCAAGTATCTATTGAAGGTTTTACATTGAATTTTCTAGCATGATTTCACTCTTGAATTGCATCATTTTACAGTAGCACTACACACCTTCTAAGTGTTTGATAAAATGTCCGGTTATGGTATCTTTAGGAATTGAAGGTCCTATGCATGTCTTATGAGTTGAATAACTATATGATGATGGAATGATGATGAAAGGGAATGTATGTATACGATGATGAAAGGAGTGTATATATACGATATTATCTCTATGGTGTTGGGGATGACCAAGCTTAGCTCGAGGGGTTGTAGGCCTGGGTAACCTAGTTGAGGGGTTAGTAACATGATGGAGGTTTGTACCCATCAACCCGTTGGGGGGGGGGTTTGTACTCCATCGACCTTGTTGGGGGGTTTGTATTCCATCAACCTCAGGAAGGGGTTTGTACCTCTTGCACCTATCAGAGGAAGTGGTAGGCCTTGGCTTGCACTTTAATAGTCACTCGTTACACTCGTATTATGTTCTATGCAAGCATGAATTTATTTCAAGCATCATTCATACATGACATATTGTTAGTATGCTATCTATTACTTATGATTATGCATTTTGCCTATGATACCTATCATTTGTTGCATTATATCCTACATAGTAAATTTAAACGTACTAACACATACTCTATGCCTACATGATGTCACCATGTAGGAAACTACACCGTTTGGTTATCCTCCTCCTCCACATGGCTAGTTCGATTGTCCTACAAGCTTGTTGGTGAGTCCTGTACTTCAGAGACGTTGCTTATGAACTCTTGCTATGTATTAAGACTATCTTTCTATTAGTTATATATTGACTATGAGGTGAACCCGATTGCTTGTCTTGGCCCCCGCTCTTATCTATGTAGTAGAGGTGTTGTTGGACATGTTATATATCTATGTTCTGAGTCTTGACTCTCTTGTTTCTTGATGTTATGTATGAAGGTTTTTCTTTAGTCTCAATTCCCTTGTTTATGCTTATTTCTCATCGTCATTTTAATTGCTTTCGTGACCAAGGATGTGTAATGATATGCTATGAGGCTTGTTTGGGGTTCCTTCGGGTTCCCCATTCGCCTGTCATGTTTAGGCCCTAGGATTGGGTCGTGAAAATGGATTGGTTGCATGCTTCATATGCCTCTATAGATTATAGAACCCAGAAAGTCAAGTTTCAATTTCCAAATGAGCCCATTTTTGAATGGAAATATAATGACTCTGTCATTAACGGACTGTTTATTTCCTCCCTTAAAGATTGAAAGATGATTTCAAAAGGGTGTATTTATCATATTCTAAGGGTTAAAGATGTGGAATCTGAGTCACCTTCTCTTGAATTGGTTACGGTGGTTAATGAGTTTCTGAATGTGTTTCCTGAATATTTTCCTGCTATTCCTCTCGAAAAGGAAGTATACTTTGTCTTAGATCTTCTCTCGGATACTCAACTTATCTCTATCCTCCTTATCATATGACATTGACTGAGTCAAAGGAGTTGGAACATCAGTCAAAAGGATTGTTGAAAAAAGGTTTCATTAGGTCAAGTATATCTCCATGAGGTGCTCCAGTGTTACTTGAAAGAAAGAATATGGGTCTCTTCATATGTACATTGATTATAGACAATTGAATAAGGTGACCATTAAGAATAAATACCCGTTGCCAAGGATTGATGACTTGTTTGATCAACTTTAAGGGGCCACCCATTTCTCAAAGATTGACCTCAGTTCAAGTTATCATCAATTGAAGGTTAGGGAGTGTGACATTCAAAATGGCATTTCGGATAAGATATGGGCACTTTGAATTTATGGTGATATCGTTTGATTAGGCTAATGCTTCAGCTATGTTTATGGATCTCATGAATTATGTCTTCAAGCCATTTCTTGATAGTTTTATGGTTGTCTTCATCGATGATATCCTTATTTATTTTCGAAGTGAGTGGGAGCGTATGGATCATTTGAGGTTGGTTCTTCAAACTTTGAAGGTGAAGCAATTGTATTATAAGTTTAGCAAATGTGAGTTTTTGTTGGATGAAGTTTCTTTTCTTGGTTATGTGGTATTCGGTGATGGTATTAAGGTTGAATCTAAGAAGACTGAGGCAGTGAGGAATTGGCCTAGACCATAGACTCCTTCAGATATCCAAAGTTTTCTTGGGTTGGCTGTTTATTATAGAAGGTTTGTAAAGGTTTCTTATCTATTGCATCTCCATTGACCTAGTTAACTCAATAGAAGGTCAAGTTTCTATGGTCAGATGAATGTGAGAAGGGTTTTCAGACTTTGAAAGACTGGCTTACATCGGCTCCTGTTTTGACTCTACCAGATGGGTTAGATGACTTTGTGGTATATTTTGATGCTTCTCGTATTGGATTGGGTTGTGTGCTTATGGAACATGGTTAGGTGATAGCTTATGCATCAAGGTAATTGAAGGTGCATGAGCATAATTATCGATTCATTATCTTGAGCTAGCGATTATGGTGTTTTATTTGAAGATTTGGAGGCATTATTTGTGGGGTGCATGTTGATTTTTTTACTGATCACAAGAGTTTACAATATGTGTTCACCTAAAGGGATCTTAACTTGAGGCAAAGGAGATGGTTGGAACTTCTTACGAACTATGACATGAGTGTGCAATATCATCTCGACAATGCAAATGTTGTAGCCGATGCTCATAGTAGGCTATTTATGGGGAGTGTATCTCGTGTTAATGAAGAGAAGAAAGAGTTAGCAAAATATGTGCACAATTTGGCTAGGTTGGGTGTTCTGTTGGATGACTCTAATGAGGGTGGTATCATGTTCAGAATGGGACCGAATCTTCTGTGGTTGTTGATGTTAAGGCTAAGCAAGATTTAGACCCATCATTGGTTGAGTTGAAATAGTTGGTTGCCGAAAAGAAGATTGAGGTTTCTCCCAAGGGGGAGAGTATCCTTTGGTATCAAGATAGTTATGTGTTCCAGTTGTAATGATCTTCAGAGGGTGATCATGAGTGATGCCCATAACTATCATTATTCTATTCATTAGGGATCTACCAAAATGTATTGGGATTTGAGGGAAGTGTATCGGTGCGATGGTATGAAGAAGGATATAGCTAGTTGTATCCGAATGTCCTAATTGTCAACAAGTGAAGGTAGAGCATCAAAGGCCTGGTGGTTTGACTCAAGATTTTAAGGTTCCTTCTTGGAAGTGGGAAGATGTAAAATAGATTTAGTGGTTGGTTTGCCTGAACCCAAGGGTAATTTGATTCAATTTGGATTATTGTTGATCGAATGACTAAGTTGACTCATTTTCTATCGGTCAAGACTACCTTTAGTGATAAATATTATGCAAGGTTGTATATCCAAAAGGTGGTGAGGTTGCATGGTGTGCCTGGGTCTATCATATCAGATCATGACATCCAATTTACTTCTCACTTTTGGAGGTTGTTTTAAAGAGGACTTGGTACTAAGGTGACGTTAAGCACCTCTTTTCATCCTCAAATTGATTGACAAGCCGAATGGACAATTCAAACTTTGGAGGACATGTTGAGCATGTGTGTTGGAATTCAAGGGTAATTGGGATGAACATCTTCCACTCATTGAGTTTGTTATAAAAATAACTTTTATGCTAGCATTGGTATGGCACCGAGCTTTGTATGGTAAGATATGTAGATCTCCGGTGGGGTGGTTTGAGTTGGGAGAGATGGCCTTGATTGGCCTAAATTTGGTACTGGAGGCTATGGAGAAGGTAAAGTTAATTAGGGAGTGGTTGAAAATGGCTCAAAATAGAAAGTCTTATTCAAATGTTGGAAAAAAAGACCTTGAGTTTCATGTTGGTGATTGGGTGTATGTGAAGGTCTCACCCATGAAGAGTGTAATACATTTTGGTAAGAAAGGCAGGTTCAGTCGCCGATGTGTAAGTCCTTATGAGATTGTTGAGCAGATTAGGAATGTAGCTTATAGGTTGGATTATACCTCTATATTTGAGTTATGTCTACTCGTTTTCCATGTGTCTATGTTGAGGAAATTGGTTGGTGATCCTAGTACAATTGTGCCTTTGGAAGGTGTTGAGGTTGAGGTGGACTTGCTTTATGAGGAAGTCTCGATTGAGATTTTGGATAGGCAAGTGAAGCGGCTTTACAAAAAGTATGTGGCTTCGGTTAAGGTGCTTTGGAGAAATCAACATATGGAGAGTGCTACATGGGATGTGGAGTTGGACATAATGAAATGATATCCCCATTTTTTCCAATCTACTCAAGCCTAAGGTATTAGGTTCATCCTATTCTAAGTGGTCTTAATTCTTTCACTCATGTATTTTATGACATGACACATATATATGTGCATGAAAACGATTTCTAAAATGTTTTGATTATTTGAATACATTTTGATATGAGTTTTAATGACTTTATGATTTTCAAGTGATGAAAAATGCATTATATCTCATGTTTGAATGTTTCATGTTCTAAGTCAAGTCTTTCAAGCCTTATTCTAGTACGTTCTAGGATAAATGTTCCCAAGAGGGAGATGATGTAAGGACATGGACTTTATATGCCCTTGATGGTGCTTGGAAATTTATTCCGAAAAGTTTTTGACCAAGGTGACACTTCATGGATGCCTCCACGGGCCATGTGGCTCACCACGGGCATGTGGAGGTGCCTTGATGTGGCCCTTGGCCTTGTGTGTAGAGTTTTCGCATTAATGTGCAGTTTAAGACAAAGGCACACACCGCATGAAACCCATTCGGTTTGTGTGAGGCTTTACTGGCTGTTTGGTGGACTGCGTGGAGGGCCTTGGCATTGCGAATCCTCATTTTGGCCAAGGAACATAACACATGGACCTCCCATGGACCGTATATCCCTTCAGGATCCATGAAGCCTTCTGTATAGGCACCGGTGTGAAAATATTCTAAGTGAACTTTTCCAATGAAGAATATTTCTATATGAAGCTTCACGAGAGGCCACACGGTCCATGTGACCTCTCACAGGCTGTGAAGCCCTCCATATGGATGTTGGCATGCAATTTTTCTAAGTATGAAATTACCATCTTGAGCCTTCATCTGCGAAATATTTTCTAGGTGTTGGATCATAGAAGGAGTCACACGGTCTATGTGACTTGGTACGAACCGTGAGACCTTCTCATGGGACCTCTGGCAACATTTTTCTATTCAATTCATTAATGGTATTTTCGTAATTATGGCTTCTCCTAAGGGACTTTTGTGACCTTCAATGCTATCCTAAGACAGTTAAATGACCTATACTCTTCTTTTCTCATTCAAATTCATTCTCACACTTAGAATTGCATTCAACTACTCTCTCAAGAACTCTCAAAGACTCTAGTGAAGGTTTAGCTTGAGGATCAAAGAAAGGCTCCATTCTTTATCAAATTATTCTGGTTTCTTCTCAGTGAAGTTAGGTATGTGGGATTGATTCATGGTCCCTTTCAACCATGCAGACCCAAACTTTTTACTTGAATCTTCATGAAATTTAGCTTACTTTAAATATGAGGGTTTTTATATATTATTGTTTATTTGATTCAATTGAAGTATGAACTATGTTTAGTTGATGTTTATAAAGTGATTTAAGCCCTAATATGTTAAATTGCAGGATTATTATGAAGATTTGAATATGCTTTGTCCCTTTAAAGTTTGCTTTAGGCAGGGATAATCTAAATTGTGATTTGAAAATGAATTTTACTTATGGATTTACTTGAATTTCATATTGTATTGTTGACTTAAGATTGATCTATATTACCCATGCTATCCTCATTTCATTCATTGCATATTCATATATGACTATGGTTTTTATAATGATTATGAAGTGGTCTATTGATGTGCCACTAAAATACAACACTTTTGATGCTTAAAACATGGAATTTTGTGCATTCTCAATGCGATGTTTGTTGGTTTTATGTATTTTTGTGTTATATTTGCTGGATTCTAGGTTTGGCCTTAATTTTAGGAAGAAATATAGAAGTTGCTGATTTTTGATCAGTACGAGACCCTTTACGTGCCATAGATCATTCTACGATTCGTGAAATGGGTTTTGGGGACAGTTCTAGTGAGGGGATATTTTCTGAAGTTTATTCTACGAATATGCAGATGAGTCATGGAATGACTTATGAGTTATACAGCATGGTTCGTTCCTTGAGGATTTGAGATTTAGACTTTCTAAAGATTCGTCAGATGAAATCCCTCTATGGGTCGTAAATTATTTTACGAGTCATAGGGGGTGTCATAGACTTGAAGTCTAAATTTCCAGCAACTCTGTACAAGACCCTTGTTATGGGTTATGGAATGCAGTACGGCCCATAAACCCCTTTACTGAGGCGCGCCGACCAGTTATCCTATTATGTTTAGGATATGTATTTTAAATATTATAAATAGTTTTTTTAGGTTATTTTTTGGAAGTTTTCGTATAATACTCAGAGAACTCATTAATTAGAGAGAGAAAATAGTGAGATTACACTGGAATGATTTAGAGAATACTTGTACTTTAACTACATCTTTAATCTAGTGATTCTCTTTGAAGTTGGATTTGCTTGTTCTTAACTCAATTGTGTAAGTGCTCAATTATTTTATTACAATCCATGATTCTTGTATCTACGCAAAGCATGAGTCGCTAAATCCATAATTAGGGTTGTGAGAACTATGAAGAACTAACATGGTAAAATCGGATAATGCATAATTCTTGGAAAGTGTGCATGCATGTTTAATTAACTCTCTTCTTTCTGTATGTTTTCTAGTGGTGGCCAATATTAGAACTTGCCTAGTGTTGCTAACTTGAACAAGGTAGTAATGAGTAGGAAAATAGATTAATTAACATAATTTGATTGATGTATTCTCGTCTAATCAACCAAACTGGGCCAAGGGGAGGTTGTACTGGGACTAATAGCTAAGGGTTAGTAATGTAAACTATGGAGATAGGCCAAGTCACATAGTGAAATTTGCCTCTCACCTTTGACCAAAGGGCTTGGTGAACTTAACTCATCGTCCTGCATGTTACACACAAGAAAAGAATTAGGTTATCTCGTGATACTAAGTTGGGGAATCATGGGGAACAAAATAATCTAGTTTCTCTCCATATTGATTTAACTCTTGTATTAGTTAGATTTATTTTTCTATTGATTATTACAACCCCCCCTCTTTAGAGAAGTAAGTTGATTAACTACTCAAATTGCAATCATTGAATTCTCTTGAGTCTGCGTATTCCCTCGCATTCGACCCTAACCTTGGTTAGGTTCTATTTCTTGATAATAACCGCTTTATCCTCAAAAAAGAGGGGTAACTTTGGCGACATCAAGATTTTCACGCTGTTGCCGGGGAATACAACTTGATTTAGTTAGTTCATAGTGACTTGGGTGTTAATCCTTATTTTTCACATTTTATGTTTTTTGTTGTTTTTGTTTCTTTGCTGGGTGTAAGTGTTGTGTATGCCCAATACATGAAGTTGAGGAAGACCCTTGACTCCATTTGATCCAGAGATTCACTGAACATTGAGAAGAATGGCCTAACAACAGGAATGAGAATGAGAATGCCGATCATGAGAATCCACCTCCTCTTAAGGACATTGCCCCACAGCCTTAGGATTTTAATGCCAATGTTTATTAGTGGAATCAATATAGGCTGAATCCTATAGTTATAGAGGTGACTGGAGCTATTATGTTGCCACCAGTACCGACTGAAACAAAGTTCGAGGTCTCATGTAGGTTGCTTCAGATACTATAGGACCGTGGCTATTTGCAAGCTTACCATCGAAGGATCCTCATAGCTATCTACACAATGTTGCATTTGTCTGCAAGAGGGTGATGGGAATATAGAATCTGTCAATGTATGCTGTCAGACTTCGTGTTTTCCCATTGTCTCTTATTGGTACTGCAGCGTTATAGCTATCTACGCTCCTGAAAAGTTTGATCACCAGCTGGGCTGAATTGCAGAAGGCCTTTTAGGAGAGGTGCTTCCCTAGATCAAAGAAGCTCAAGTTGAAAGATCAGATCAATAACTTTGAACAATTTCCTAGTGATTCGATCAGTATAAATTAGGAGTGATTCACCAAATGCTTGAGGAGTGTCCCAGACCACAAGATAGTTGATGATGCCTTGGTGGAGATCCATGCCCTTGATGATACTATCATAGGGGGCATATTCTTAGATCAGCCGTTTGCAAGGATTGCAAAATAAATAGAGAGAGTGGTCAAGAATAATTGTGCATAGGGCCAGAGAGACAAAGTATCTACCAAAAGTTCATGCACTGTCAGTGTTGGTTCAGAGCAAGGAAAGATCAACTAATAAATTATGCAGGAGCTTGCTTGAACTTGCGTAGATATGGATGTAATGATGAAATAAAACCAGGAGCGAGTCAATGCAGTGGTTCATCAACCTACACGTGCACCCATGTATGATGAGCCTTATTTTGAGGAGCACACTTGTTTTGTTGGTGATCAGACGGGGTTTCCAGACCAATACCCAAGGGTCTAATAAGGACTATTGGCACCAAGGTCAAGGGAACCAAGGGTGGAGCTTCAATAGGCATAGAGCTTTTAGGGGTAACCGTAGAGGATATTATGATTGAAACAAGGGTCCGGAGGGAGAAGCAGATTGAGGTCACAGAGATGGCTTAAAAAATGGCCCCTATGTGCCACCACATAATCATGATGCAGGTGCAAGTAGATCAAGGACTGAGGAGATGTTTGATCACCTGTTGAAGAAAGCTAAGACACAAGATGAGAATCTAAGGAGTATGAAATCTAAGATTTCTAACATCAATTAGAAAATTTAGTCACATTCTGTGGCTATCAAATAGCTTGAGCAATAGTTTTATCAAGTGTTAACTCAACTAAATCAGCGTTAGAGGGGTACATTGCCTAGCAACATAGTTTAAAACCCTAAAAATAAAGGTAGTGTATGGCGACTACTACTCATGGGCGGCAAGAACACCATAGATCCTCCCATGCCTGTTAATAAGGATAAAGTTTGAGAGGAGATAGTCGCGACAAAAGATACAGATATAGGAGATGATCGTGGCAAGGATGGGGTGAGCGAAGCTGCTAATATGCCAAAGAAGTTGAAGCACATTCCTAGGCCTCCTCTTCCCTTTCCTGAAAGAATCAAAAAGGGAGAGGAGGAAGGAAAGTTCAAGCACTTCCTCTCCATGCTGAAACAACTCTTCATCAACATCCCTCTCATTGAGGCATTGGAGAAGATGCCAGGGTATGCGAAGTACATGAAGGACCTAGTTACTAAAAAGTGCACTGTGAGTCAGGAGGTCTCCCAAGAGCTTCAACATTGCAGTGCTATTGCTACAAGTTCCTTGGCTCAGAAGCGAGAAGATACCAGTCCTTTCACCATACATTGTACCATTCGATATGTGGAGTTTGCAAGGGAACCATGTGATTTAGGTGCCAACATCAATTTGATGCCCCTTGCCATCTTCAAGATACTAGGATTGGGAGCCCCTCTTCTAACGAGCATGAGGTTGTTGATGGCTGATCACACGGTGAGGAAGCTTGTGGGGTTACTATACATTATGTTGGTCAAACTTGATATGTTTATATTCCTCACATGCTTTGTGATCTAGATTGTGAAGTCGACTTTGGCGTCCCAATCATTTTGGTAAAACTGCTCCTAGCCACTAGGCAAGCACTAGTGGATATGGAAGCCAATCAACTAGATTTAGATAGAACGATGAAGATGTTGCCTTTAATATTTGTCAGTCCATAAAGCGACTAGATCATCCAAAGAATGAAGTCTGGGCAATTGCTGCAATCTAAGTAACTAATTTGTCCAAGTTGTGCTGCGATAATAAATTAGACACTACTTGAAAGGCAACCGAAGGTCTTTGATGTACTAGTGTGGTTGCAGATTCATTTTCAGTTTTTGGACTCATAGGTAGTTCATTTTCTTGTATTTTGGTTGGGCGTGTCCAAACTTGTTACATATAGGGTAACAGTGTATTCTATGAAGCATATGCAGGTATAAATCTAAGTCAGCCCTTTTTGGTTGAGAAGAGCATCAGGAAGTGTCTTTATGATTGGTTCTATGGGCCGTAAAATACTTTACGATCCATATTCCATCTCGTTTAGATTTCTAGTGAGTAAAAAGTTGTGCACTACAGTCCACAAGCCATCTTTATGATCCGTAGATAAAACTACAGGTCATGAATGAGGCTCGTGGACCCTAGGTAAGTTTACTAAAATTTTTCTGAGTGTTGAGGTTTCTACGACCAAATCTACGAGTCGTAAATCACTCTACGACTCGTAGACTAGTCCATGAAATTCAGTTCTAAAATCTAGGATTTAAATGTTCTACGAAATCATAGTTCATAAGCTGTAAAGCACTCTACAACCCGTAATTAGGGTTTCATATAGTCAAGGCCCATTAGATTTCAGTTGACTTGGTCAAGGTATAAATAATGGGGTCAAGTTATTTTTATGCCATTTCAGACCTAATTTACAAATATACTCAGCCAACCCACCCTCAAGTAATTTCGACCATCTATGGCAACCGTACCCCATTTTTGGCAAGATTTTCCGATGACCTAGGGTTTTAGTGCCTCTTCACCTCCTTCATCTTCTACAAGTTAGTCACACAAATTAGTAAGTTTTTAGTTAAGTAAAAACCTTTGATTTTCCTATGTTTGTATGATTGAATTGGAAATTATGTTGGGAGTGGTAGTTTAGACACGAAACCTATGTGTGAAATTAGCATGTTGATAGTTGAATTTGGGTTGCCCATGTTTGCATATTTGTCTAAGTCTGAAATTGGGTATCGTTGCCTTGTTAGATTAATTTGCATAGTATAGTTGGTGCCTGTTGAATCACTCACCATGTGAGATGAATTGATTTTGTGTGTAAATTGGTGGGTGATAACATAGGTGCATAATTTTTTTGAGAAATTGTTCGCATATGGTCGGAATAGTGGGGGAAACATGTCTAACTATTTTTGATGGGGTATATACCTTAAATAGCATGTTGGGGTATTGGTTGTTGTATGAGAACCATGTGGGTTTGTGTGTTTTTCTTCGATGTTGTTAGAATAATGTTGAATAAGTTGTATGGGGTTCCTTGTGATGGACTTGGAATCTCAGTAACTGAGTTTCTTTTCTACGAGTGGCTTTTATGGCCTATGGAACATTCCACGAGTCGTAATTGCCCCTCGTACAAGATTCCAAAAACTTAGAGTTTCTAAGTATCCATCAAACAAGACCTTCTATGAGTCGTAGAACACTTTATGATTTGTAGAAAGATCTCATAGATCCTTCCTGGAATAATTTTAGACACTTGAATTTTGTACAACTCTATCTATAACTTGTAAAACATTTTAAGAGTTGTACCTGGTATCGTAGACTTGTTCAGTTAGCAAAACTGCTGGTACTGCTATTTTACGAGAGCTCTTTATAGTTTGTAGTACTAACTACGACCCATAAATATTCTTTCGTAGACCCTTCTGCAACTTAGTCTAAATTATTTTTGCATTTCATGTTTTGATTTGTGGGGTTAACCAAGGTGTATAAATGTTTATTTTTCAAGCATTATGGCCACAAAATCTAGACGTGATGAGATTAGGGCCCTAAAGAAGAGGCTTAGAGAGGAGTCTTCAGGGGATGAGTAGACTCCGACCCTAAGTGGATCGTTAAAGGAGCTAGGCATCGACCCAGACCCAAAGGCTGCTAGACCTCAGACTAGAGCAGCTGCCAGATTTGGGAAGACTAAGGTTCTTTTCGTTTGCACTCCCCAGTCTAATGAGGGAGGCAATGGCAGGAGTGATTCTATATAAATGACTTAATCCAGAGAGGAGTCCAGCTCTGAGTCAGGCTTAGGAGATAGATCTGAGATGGAGTCATTCACAGTACCTCGATCATCACTATCTCAACCTGATGCCCTTACTAGTCGATAGTGCATCGAAGGCATGCAGGATACCTATATGGAGGGTCGTCAACAGAAAGAGCAGAGCAAGCCAGCCCACTCCATTTATGAGGAGCCCAGAGTCATCCTAGATAAACTTGACTATGTCCTATTCTCCTGGACACGATGATTACATAGGGGCTTCAGTGGCTTACTTACTCACTCAAATGATACTCCCCGACTATGGTGAGGGAGTTCTATGTGTCATATGTAGCCATGATACATAGCACTCTTCCCAAGGGGAAGTGATGTCACCCAAGTTATGCCATCTTTTTAGAGAATAAAAAATAGTCGTTGTCAAGATATAAAATCTAACCAAGGTTAGGGTCCAACCCATATGGAATACATAGACTCAAGACAAATTCACCAATAAGAAATCCAAGCAATTAACCAACTTAATTTCCCGAAGGGGGAGGGGGAGTTGACAGTAATCAATAAGAAAGTAAACTTAACTAGCTAGCACAAACGATAATCAATAATAGAGAGCAACTAGGGTATTGTATTCCCTATGATTCCCCACCTTAGTATCACCGAATAACCCAATTCTTATCTAGTGTATAGCATGCAGGATGGTAATTTAAGTTCACCAAGACCTTTCGTCAAAGGTGAGATGAAATTTCACTATGCGACTTAGCCCATCTCCATAGTTTGCAATAGTAACCATTACCTGTAAGTCCCAGTACAACTTCCCTTTGGCCCAGTTCGGTTGATTAGATGAGAACATATCAATCAATTCCTGTTAATCAATCGATTTAGCTACTCATACTATGTGTAGATGAAGAAATTATGAATTGAAAAGACATAATTAAACACTTACAAAATTGAATTGAAATCAAGCAAATCCAAGATTGATGAGAATCACAAGATTAAAGATCAAATTTTCTCACAAGTGTCTTCTCACAATCTTCTCTCCCTAGTATTGAGATCTCCAAGTAAAACCCCTAAAAACTCTGAACAATGACTTCCTCCTTTGAAAAATAACCTAAAAGTATTATTTATAATAATTACAATTAAGTCCTAAATAAAATAGAAAAATTGGTTGGCAAACTCCGCGAAAGGTCTCTACGACTTGTAGTGTCTTCTGTGGCTCGTAGTGGGGGCCTTATAATCAACTCCTGGGATTTTGGAATTCTCTTCTATTACATAACTTCATGACTCGTAAACTGATATACGACTCATACTATATGCTTGTAGGCTTCAATTTCATCAAATTTTCCCTCATTGGAATTTGTCACTAATATCCTCTATGTCTCGTAGAATGCTCTATGATCCATTGAGGATCTCGTATATCATCAAAAACCAACAACTTCTGCAAGTTTTCCCTAAATCATAACTAATCTATAATCTTACAATTCTAAATACAAAAACATATAAAACCAGTAAATATCGCATTGAGAGCATACCAAATCCTATGTTTTAAGCATCAAAAGTGTTGTATTTTGATAGCACATCAACATCCTTAACTTAATATTGTTGCTTGTCCTCAAGCGACGATTCAATCTATATAGACAATACTGTAACATATAGACCTCAACTTAATGACATACATCACATATAATTCAAACTCAGATACCCATACTAGCTTTTCAAAACCAGATCAGATAGCTATTTAGCAAACCAGCGCAAACTAGCGGATGTCACAACACAACTATGACAAGCAAAGGCTATCAACAGTCTATAATTACTAAACAAGTCAAATGCTAATAATGCAATGCAAGTGCCTTCACAGAAAGAAGTTCCATATATGACACTCAATGATGATTTCATGTATAACCTTGGGACTATGCAAAAACACTCATTCTCATAAAAGATATTCATGTATAATGAGTAATACCACAGGCTTTCCCCTATACTCATGACTCAGACCTTCAACTAACTAGACTAGGATCACTTTAGGACTTTCTAGGCTTGTAACATAGGCTCAGGAGGGTTTGGAATGATTTTTAGGAAAATAGTGACTAAAGGCCCTCTTTGAAACTGCATTTTTCTACAATTTTCCCCTACCAACTCTGTCATTTCACCTTATTCTCCCTTTTTTCCTTATTCAAGCTTTTCTAAGTTCCTTCTTTTCATTTTTCAGCATTTTTGCCTTGTTTTGTTTCAGTTCATTTTGCTTTTTAGCTCAATATAAGGCATCTTTTATTTTTCTCGCACCCGTTACATAATTTTTCTTCTTTTTCTCCTTATTCCTAACTCACCTCTTATTTTTGTGTTTCACCCTTACACCATCCACCCGCAAGTTAGTCTTTTAGCCTATGTTAAAGTGCAGAATATCTATCCTCCGAACCAGGCCACTTTTGGTAACCACCCTCAACTTAGGATTTTGGCCTC
Organism: Solanum ossicruentum; assembly: GCA_025774065.1. Taxonomy (NCBI): domain Eukaryota; kingdom Viridiplantae; phylum Streptophyta; class Magnoliopsida; order Solanales; family Solanaceae; genus Solanum; species Solanum ossicruentum. The sequence continues at coordinate 17,080 of JAOTQR010078511.1, forward strand.
AGTCAAGTTGCATAATATTCAAGGACAGACCAGGGCCAATTTAAGGATTCTTTCACTCGATAAGGCTGGATTAATTAGGTATATAGAAAGAATTGGTATATGTAAGGCTCAAATATTTGGAACAACGGATATATCATCATTTCATTGGTTTATTTTAGGCTAAAGTGGATTATTTCAGAACAAAGGCCTACGATCTTTTCCTAATCCATTCAATCTACAATCTAACTTAGAGTAACAGGACAAGTTATGAATTAGTACAAAATATATGAATCCAGCAAAATAAACTCATACATTCATGGCATTACATACATTATCAACAAAAGACTCACAAATCTTGCTTTCTATCTCAACTTACCCTTACTTATAAGAACAGATATTGTCAAACACCTAGACATGCATGGTTACTAACTACTAATCAAAAATTTTTTGATGGGTATAATTTTTCAAAACAAAACAAAAAAACATGCTATATGCCATAGGTATTGGTACTATATGCTACAAATATTCTCTAAACATCCTATTCCACAGGAAAAAAGAACACTGGCAAGAAAATCTCGTGATAAAAAATTGGGATAGTTATGGACCATAAGCTACTCAAAATTTACTGAGGCTTATAACTACCCACACCCTATCGAAAACATGTGCATTGTCCCCAATGCACAAAATTAATCAAAAATAGAATTTAAGGGGTAAAAACCACAAACCTAGGTACCTAAGTGCCATGGTCCATCTTGGGTTGCCTCCCAAGTAACGCTTGATTTATTGTCGCATCACGACATAACTAGCTTGAGTACTCAGACTTCCTCAAGCTTTTGTGCTCCCTCATCATCAAACTTAGCTTCATATCTAGCGCCTCACAATATTCTATCGCTCTAGAGCATTGGTGCTTGTTATCATGCCTCTTTGAATTTGATCTAATTGCATTGACACAAGTCAGTATTGATGATTTAGCTGTTGGATTGCCATAGAGTATTGGTCAACTTTAAGGTTTATCTTAGCATTGTTGGACTTAATGCCCCTCAAGGTCTCATCTTGTGCATCTGCCCTTCTTAGCAATTGGTTAAACATCTCTTCGATTCTAGAGTTTCCATTTGCCATATCAGGATTATGTGGGGGTACATAGTGGTTATTCATCCTATCATTATTGTGGCCCCATACTTCATATGATAGCTTTCTTGAATGTCCCCTGGCTTTGTTAGCTCTTGTGTTTGCTGCATTAGCATCTCTATATTAGCTCTATTCTGACCAAGCATGCTAAGGATATCTGCATTTATTTTTCCTTGGTCAGAACTCATATCAATAGTACTTGCATGATCAATTGGATGCCTATTCTTGGACTCCCACACATGGTTCAACATAATAATCATGTTCAGTTGCTCAAAAATTTTTGTGAATGGTTGTTCCATGAATAGACCTCCCAAGAGTGTATCAGCACACGCTTGGCTATTATCATCTAGAGCTCGGCAGAAATTCTCCACCAGGACATTTCCCAGAATCTCATATTTTGGTGCACTCCTTAAGCATCTATTAAACACTCCATGTAGCAAGGATTGGAACTAGGGAATTGCTTAAAATGGTGGTTCTGGTCGACCACTTTAAGCCTGTTTGGTTTAATGAAGTACCTTTGTAAGATGGCCCTCTGCAATTCTATCCACTTGGTGATCCAATCCTATGGAAGCTTAGATAGCCATAATGCAACATTGCCTGTGAGAGACAATAGGAAGACACGAAGTCCCACAACATCCATAGACAGATTTTGTGTTCCCATCACACTCTTACAAACAAACATCACATTGTGAAAGTGGCTATATGGATCCTCTGTTCTCTACTGCATCTGAAGTAACCCACTAGAGACTGTGAACTTTATGTCTGCCAATAGTGATGGCAACACAATAGCTTCCATTACATCCATAGCCATGGGGTTCAACCTATATTGATTCCATCAGTAAGCATTGGCGTTAAACTCCCGACGTTGTGGAATGTCCTCCAATGTAGGTGGTTTCTCATTCTTATCATCATTATTATCATCCAGGTGCACGGCTGCATTGGCCCCGTTGTTGGCATTTTTTGGGCCATTCTTCTTATAGTTCGGTGGATCTTTTGATCAAGTGGAGTTAAGGGATTGCCTTGACTCCAAGTTTTGGGGATACACTACTCGTACACCCTGCAAAGAAACAAAAACAAAAGTAAAATAAAGGGAACTAAGGATTAGCACTCAAATTACTTAATAAATCTAACTAAATTTAGCCGTATTCCTTGGCCACGACGCCAAAATCTTGATGTCTCTCAAGTTACACCTCCTTTTTAGAGAATAAAGTGGTCATTGTCAAGATATAAAACCTAACCAAGGTTAGCGTCGAACCCACACAAATACGTAGACTCAAGATAAATTCACCAATGAGCGATCCAATTAATAACCATCCCAATTTCCCTAAAAGGGGAGGGGCTTTTAAAATAATCAATAAGAAAGTAAACTAAGCTAACTAGCACAAGGAACAATCAATAATAGAGAGAAACTAGGGTATTGTATTCCCCATGATTCCCAAACTTAATATCTCCAGATAACCCAATTCTTATCTTGTGTATGAGGACGGTAATTTAAGTTCACCAAACCCTTTTGGTCCAAGGTGAGAGGGGAACTTCACTATGAAACTTGGCCCATCTTCATAGTGTGCAATACTAACCATTACCTATAAGTCCTAGTACAACCTCCCTTTGGCCCAGTTCGGTTGATTAGATGAGAACACATCAATCGAATCCTATTAATCAATCTCTTTTCCTTTGTATTACTACTTTGGTCCAGTCATTAATGCTAGGCTAGTTCTAATATTGGCCACCACTCATAAACATGAAAACAAAAAGAATTGATTAATGCATGCATATACCCAACCAAGAATTGTTAATGATCTAGTTTACTTTGTTAGTTCTTCATTGTTCCCACAACCCTAGTTGTGAAATTAGCTACTCATGCTATGCATAGGTGAAGAAATTATGAATTGAAAAAATATAATTACATACTTACACAAATGAATTGAATTCAAGCAAATCCAAGATTGATGAGAATCACAAGATTAAAGATCAAATTTACCCACAAGTGTTTTCTCACAATCTTATCTCCATGTATTGAGTTCTCCAAGTACAAACCCTAAAAGCTCTGAATAATGACATCCTCCTCTAAACAATAACCTCAAAGTACTATTTATAGTAATTATAATTAAGTCCTAAATAAAATAGAAAAACTAGTTGGCAAACTCTATGAAAGGTATCTATGACTCGTAGTCGAGGTCTCGCAATCAGCTCCTAGAATTTTGGACTTCTTTTCTATGACACAACTTCACGACTTATAAGCTGATATACAACTCGTACTGCATGCTCACTTCAACTTCATCAAATTATCCCTCACTGAAAATCTTCACGGAACCTATCTATACGACTGGTAGAATGCTCTATGACTCATATGAAAATCTCGTTGAGCTAATCTTCAGAAATCATTTCTCACTGGAATTTGTCACGAGACTTTCTCTACGACTTGTAGCATGCTCCACGATCCGTAGAGGGTCTCGTAAATCATCAAAAACCAGCAACTTCTGCATGTTTCCCCAAATCATAGACAACCTGTAATCTTGCAAATCTAAATATAAAACACATAAAACCAACAAATATAGCATTGAGAACACATAAAATCCTAAGTGTAAGCTTCAAAAGTGTTGTATTTTAACAGCACAGGAGGCAGAAGTCCCTCGTTTAGCCCAGAATGATCGAGACAAGAATGAAGGGCCAACAGGTGGACATATTAGAAACTACCATTCGCCATATGCTATTATGACTAGAGTTCCTTGCCCCCCAGACATACAGTAGCGTTTGACTACCGAGTGGGACAAATGAGAAACCCACTGGTGATGAGAGATCTATACCACAGAGCTAGCTTAATGGGCTAGGTGGCTAGTTATATTGCTGAGTAGGGTCTGGAACCTGCCTGGATTGCTACACACTCGGAGCCTATTATTAAGGCTTTGCTCAGTATCCCTGTAAGTTATGGTGCACGATTGTTTGATCACGATCTGACCCACTTTTGTTGATAATGCTTTGATAACGGAGCATGTAATACTAGATGCCAATCAAGTGATATTGACTGTGCTTGTCTTATCATCGAGCAGCCCTGAAGAGGTCTACCTCCATCCTTTTCTTATGCTTGATATATAGGCTCTATCTAGAGTTGAGGTTGGAGAGCTTGCCCCAACTGAACTAATTGATCGAAGCCTAGCGTATTTTCAATGCCAACTTGATCAAGGTTGAGGAGAACCCGGTGGCACTCTTTCCAGCACAGCGTCAACCTACTTCTATTCCAATGATGTTCGCCACAACACCACCACCTGAGGATTCAAAGACCACTGCCACCACTGCTGCTATTAAGGATAGGCCCCCAAAGCTTAAGGCTGATGAGGAGAGGGGACCTACTACTTCTACTCCTACACCACAGACCTCATCACCACAGTCTACTCCTACGGGAATGGTTTACGTGTCCACCATATCTATATAGGCCATGGTGAAGAGGTTATCTCATGTTGAGTTGCAGTTGACTCAGCTTGTTCAGCATATTAGGCCATGGATTTGCCAGGATACTTCAAAATCGAAGGGTCACATGCAGGCATACGCGATCGCTACTATTAAGGACCTTCTCTCCATAGTAGATGCTCGCATTGATGTCTTCAAGGTGAGGGTATAATAGAGCTTGAGCACGGCCCAACCATCAGATTTAACAGCCCTGCAGACGGAGGTCCAGTGACCCCAGGCTTATATGATAGTAGCACTGGCAACACTGGTGTCACTACCATACACCTACTCCCTCGGTGCCGTTGGTAGATTATTTTTCTCCTGATGAGCCTATTCAGCCTTCCAATGGGAAGAGACCCTTTGCAAAGGATGATAATCTAGATGTTATAGGCTTACTTGTGGGGCTTATAGAGAAGGAAGAGCTCGAGATTGTCTTAAGGGAGTCGAGACAAGAAGTAGAGATACGAAGAGCTCATGAGATAGAACAGGTGAGGGGTGTTGGTCCCTCCAGATAGAGTTCTATTACTAAGGGGACTGACTATCCCACATGATGAGGGTGGTCAGCCTCAGCCACACACTGGAGCTCAGGTGCCTAGGTATGAATGTTTGCCCCTTATACTTTGCTTTGCTCTGATTTTGTGCAGTAGAGACAATGCACATCTTTTTCAATGGGGTGTGGGTAGTTATGGGTCTCAGTGAAGTCTGTGTATCTTGGGTCTATAACTACCCCAATTTTTGATCCTGAGGATTTCTTTCCTATATTCTTTTTCCCCGTGGATAGTTACATTCTATTGAATCGGCATGTTTAGGTAGTATTTGTAGCATATAATACTAATATCTACGGCATGTAGCATATTTTTGTGTTTTGTTTGAAAAATGATACCCACAGAAAATTTTGATTAGTAGTTTAGATAGCAACCACACCTATTTAGGTGTGTTATCAATACTTGTTCTGATAAGTGAGGATAAATTGAGATGAAAAGCATGATTTGAGAGTCTTCTGTTGAAAATGTAGTCAGTGCCATATGTGCGTGACCTTAATTCGCTAAATTCAAAGGTTTTGTGCTAATTTAGAACTTGCTCTATTACTCTACGTTTTTCTTTTATTATTTTGTTAGGGAACAGACCTATGCCAAAGGTTCCCCACTCCTCTGGACGGTTAGGGGTTGAGTCGCACACTCCCAAGCTTTACTATAAATGAAAAAGCAAAAAAGTACAATTGGAAGGGGACATGAACCTTACCTCCGTCCTATGGTGGTCCCCAAATCGGCCAACTTACTAAAGTCGGCCAATTTGTCCCCATATCTAGAAGGATCAAACTTAGTAAATTAACTAGGGAGAGGACTCCTCTCCATACAAAACAACTATGAAAGCTTTTAAGTAAGGGAGACTCTCCCTTTACATAATAAAGGAAGAGAAAACCTATTAGTAATCCTAGGAAAATAAAAACAAAGCCCAGAATCATCCTAGGAAAATAAAAGATACCAAAAGAAGTCTTGGTCGAAAGAAACAACTAACTCCACCCCCATTAGGGTGGTTCTTTGATCTTCTTTTATTTCTTTCTTCTAAAGTTCTTCATGTACATCTTATCAAGACTATAAGTAAGCCCTTGCCTCTTTGGGGATGTGACTAGGATCAAAATATACCCGAGGTGCCGCAATAGAATGACTAAATTTAGCCATAGTGTCTGCAACAAAATTTTCCTCCCTGTAGGTGTGTATGCATTTAAGCTTTTGCAGATGGCAAGTATACGCCAATAGCCTAGATAGAGCATGAGTAATATGCCAAGGTATGGCAGTCTGTTGTGTGAACCATCTATATACTAACTCAGAATCTACCTCCAAAATGACTTTACCATAGCCCATCTGAATGCACCAAGCTATACCAAACAAAGTACCCTTCATTTCATCTTTATTAATGGAACCTTCTCCCAAAAGAAGTTGTATATGCAAACAATAGGTGCCCATCTGCATCTCTGGTAATACCTCCACCCCATATGTATCCAGGATTAGTCAAAGAACTACCATCAGAATTTAATTCACCCATTGATTAGGGGATTTACACCACTACACATGAATGATTTTCATTTAATGTACACACTTTTCAGCAAGCAAAACCATATCTTTCCAGCAGGTAGGCCAATGAATATGAGTGAACACAGTTCTGAGGAGCAAGTTAGTATCCCTGATCACTAGATACTTTACTCTTGCCAAATTAGAGAAATGGTTAGCATATTTACTACCACATCTATTCTTCCAAAAATTCCAGCAAACCAAAATGAGGACAACATGTAGAAGAACTCTATGTGTATCATTCCTATACTGAATATCCCACCATTTCATAATAAAAAGATGGAATGGGAAATTAGGACACGTTATACACAAATACCAGCAAAAAATTTCTAAACATTAACTGCAAAATCACCAGGCAGAAAAATATGCTCAATTGTATCCATCCCAGGTCTATATCAACAGTAACATTTATGGGGATCATAACCAAAACTAGTCATCTTCGCATTTGTTGGCAATTTCTTCCTTAAAGCTCTCCATAACAGAAAACAACGTTTAAAAGGAATATTTTTTTGCCAAGTGTATTTATTCTACTTAGTGTGAGGTCTTGTTTCTCTCATAATATTCCAAGTAGAGGATATAGAGAAATTTCCTTCTACATTCAGCATCCACATAGGTTCATCAGGCTCATTTTGAAGATTCTGCTACTGAAGAGCTAAAATGGTAGGAACAAATTGAGGAGGTCCTAAGTTTGTGACCAATTGCATATCCCATTCTCCATCATGCATGAACTATGAGATAGTAGAGTTGTTGAATCTATTGCTGACATTGCTGAAACTAGCCAGAGGTCCTACCCTAAGCCAATCATCCCACTAGAAAGAACATGTTCCAGATTTGAGTTTCCATTTGATGTTAGGTTCTAGTTTGTGCTTATTCTGCATCATATGTTTCCACACTAGAGACTCACCAGTGTCCCACATCTTGGATATAGGATTTGATCTTTGGCAATATTTTGCTCTTAGAAAAGCTCCCCAAAAAGTGGTCTTAGACTTGAATCTTAGATTGGCATCCAGCTATTCTTGCAACAACTTTTGAGACAATGTCAAAAAATATATAATTCTTTGCCTCCCAATATAGATTGGGCATCCCAAGCAAGTGATGGATCATTTTTCTGCTCAAACCCTATGATATTTTGCACCCTGTTAGCAGTAGTTCTGAAAGCACAAGAGGGGATAATGAAATAACTCTTACTCTTATTAATAAGTTGTCCAGAAACCATCTCATAGGTAGACAAAATTTTCATAATCAGTTCTAAACATTTACTCCTCCTAGAAGTGAATATGATAGTGTCACCAGCAAAGCTCAAATGGTTAATTTGGGGGCCTCTCTTCTCCATGTAGAAACCATGAAAATTAGGATTGTGATGTAATCTATTCAGAAGTCTAGATAAGAGCTCAAACCAATGATAAAAAGAGCAGGAGACAGAGGATCACCTTGTTTTAGACATCTGGTGGAGTGAAAGAAACCATATCTGGCCCCATTAATGATTATGGAGTACCAGTTATTGGACATAATCGTCTAAACCATGTCTATAAACATCTCACCAAATCCCATCCTCCTCATAAGAATACATATGTAAGACCAAGATACTTTGTCGTAGGCTTTGGCCATATCAAGCTTCACAACAACATTGCTTCCTACAACAAGCTTCTTGATCTAATGAATAATTTCCTATGCCAATAAGATATTCTCAGAAATACTTCTCCCCTTAACAAACCCTAATTGGTTTAAAGAGATCACCTCAGCAGAATAGGGGCCAATCCAAGACATAATAGTTTAGAAACAACTTTGTTCACAAAATTAATTAAACTGATAGGTCTAAATTTAGAAAATTTTGAAGGGTTGCTGATCTTTGGAAGCAGAATCAAACAAGCATGGGTGAAGTACTTAGGAAAAAATTGCCCACAGAAAAGGCCTGAACCACAACTAGCAAGTCCTGATTAATGACACTCCAACGAGTTTAGAAGAATCTACCATTCATCCCATCTGGTACAGAAGCTAAGTGAAGACTTAAAGAGAAAACAATATTTTTCAACTTATCCAGATCAGATATTCTTTGCATCATATCATTTTGATCATGTGTGACCATGATAGGGATACAATTGAGCACATTTTCATTATTAGGACAATCATTCTCAGTGAAGATCTGTTAGAAATCAGCAATGCCAGCAACAACAATTCATCATCCCCTTAAATCCAGTTTCCATCATCATCTTGTACTCTATTAATGAAAAGTTTCCTTCTCTTACCCCTCAACAAAGCATGGAAGTATTTAGTGTTGGTATCCCCTTCTTTAAACAAGTGTAGTTGAGCCTTCTGTTTCATAATAGATTCTTTCATTTTCAGAAACCTGATATACTCAGCATTAAGCTTATGAAGGTTGGATCTATTCATCTTGGTGTTCTGCAGAATAAGATCTTCTTCATCTTTTCTGACATTCTCTTCAAGGCCTTTCACTTTAGCATGTATATCCCTAAAAGCATTTCTAGACCATTTGCTAAGAGTGTTAGATAGTCTCTGAATTTTCTGGTGAACACCCACATTACATTGCAATTCAACAGGTCTTTCCCAACATTTTTGAATAGTCTCTAGGAAATTAGGTTAATGAATCCATAAATTCAAAAAGTTGAAGTATCTGGTACTGTTATCACTTTTTGTAACCATCTTCATCAACAATGGACAATGATCAGACCCAACAGAATACAAGTGAGTGATAGTAGTGAGAGGCATAACCTTAAGCCATTTATCATTCACCATGGCCCTATCAAGTCTCTTCCATATTCTGAACAAAGGGCCCTTGTTATTACACTAGGTGAACTTTTGTCCAGTAAAACCAATGTCAGTAAGTCCACAACCTTTAATCACTCCTATGAATTCAAGACTTTTCTTCATGTTGTATGGGATACCACCCTGCTTCTCATCAGTGGAAGTAATGACATTGAAATCACCAACAATATACCAAGGCCAATCATTATAGTTGTTAGAGATCTTTAACATTAAGTCCTATAAGGGTTTCCTTAACTGATCCTTATATTTAGAATAGACAAAGGTTGTTCTGAACTTTTGAGGAAGTTGAGAATGTTGGACTTCACTAGTAACCTGCTACTCATCATTCTTTAACACTTTGCAGTTCACATCATGATCCCAAAAAATCTAAATCTTCCCATTAGTTTTGCAAATAGCCTACTCCAAAGCTAGTTGGTTTCTATAATTAAGTAGGTGAGAGTTATCTGAGAATGGTTCTAGAATAACAATCATGGAAAGATGATGAATAACTTTTGAGTGTTTGAGTCCTTTCCACATTATCTTGGGTATTAATACTCCTACATTCTAAATGATTGTATTAATCATTGGGAAGATTTGGAAACGAAGAGTCTAGTGTTGGGTCTGCCTATAGTGATAGGATGTTTGTTGCTGAATTTCTTGGTCTTCTCATTTACTTGATGAACCCCCTTGGTGATAGTCCCTGCTCCTGGAAAACTTGTTGGATTTGCTGTTACAGATCCACATCATTTGATGGACTGAATGATCTTATAAGCTATTCACAAACTACATCATCTTCATCCTCATCATTGATGGGTAAGTAATACATATCCAGCTCATCTTCTGAGTGAATCACAACATACTCATCATTCTTATTTTCAGTACTACTTGGTGAAGTAGGATCAATATTTAGTGTGCAAACATTGGTATCAACACATGTAGGATCCCCATCAGGAGGATCTGCATCAAAGTGAATTTCTAGTGGAATGATTACCATAGGATTGCAATCATCTACTAGAACAAACTTCTTGCAGTTGGCTGGATCTTGCCTTTTCTCAAAAGCACTAGTCTGTAACTCAACAGTAGGATTAGTACCAATTCCCTAAGTTTCAGCCAATTTCTTCTTCAAAGAATCTGCCATTTTTTTGCTTGGTTTATTTTTTCTTTTAGTACCACTAGTACGTGCTTGAGACCCTAAATCTTTTGCCATACCACCTTTCACCAACTGCTGAGAAGGATTGGATCTAGGACCAATATTAGTCCTTTTGCCATTGGTTTCCTGGGCTCTCACAGAGGTAGCAGGTTGGTTCAAGATCTGGCAATTTAAATGACTCTCATGAGGAACCTGAGTCTGATCCCCCCTAGGAAGCCATTCCTGTAGATTAGTTGGGTTATCCTGTCTCACCATCCTCCTTCCATCACCTACATCAGCAGAATTAGAAGAAACACTAATGGGATTTTGGGAATGGGATATAGTAATATCACCTTGCACTAGAGTAACAGGGATCTGGGATTGATCCAGAACATTTGGATCATCATCATCATCATCATCATGTGATGCTATCTCAATACCTGGGCTCTTGGAAATAGCCTACTGCATAGTTGTTGTTTCCTTCTTATATTGACTAGCATTTTGTTGGTCTTTCCCTTATCTTCTCTTGTTGGATAGCTCACCCTCTCATGCCACAACATGAATTATCAACAAAAGACTCACAATGATTTTCTTATATCAATTTACCCTCACTCATTAGAAAAGATATTCTCAGAAAACTAAACATGTATGGTTACTATCTAACTGCTTAATCAAACTTTTGGTAGGTATGATTTTTCAAAATAAAACACAAAAACATGCTATGTGCCACATATATTTGTACTTTATGCTATAAATATTATCTAAACATCCTAAACTTACTAGTTAAAAAGAAAATAAATATGCACAGGATAGGCAAGAAACCTGTGGGATCAAAAATTGGGGTAGTTATGCACAATAAGTTACTCAGACTTCACTGAGGCTCATACTACCTATGCTCTATCCAAAAAGATGTTCATTGTCCCTAATACACTGAATCAAGAAAAAATAGAACAAAAGGGGTCAAAAACATACCTGGGCGCCTAAGTGCTAGTCTAAGACTGAGTCTTCCCACCCTCCTCTTGTAGAGTGGTCTACTTAGAAGTGGTACTCTATCCAGAGGGTCCAGCACCCTCCCCCCCCCATCTACTCTGTCACTCGAGCTCATCTCATCTCCTCATCATGACTTGACTCCTTCAATGCAAGCTCGAGATCCTCCTTTGCTAACCTCCTCACACGTATATGTCTCTCCTTTGGATCCTGATCTGTGCAAGGTCTCTTCCTAAGGGAAGAATGGGTAGGCTCGCTAGAGAAAAATAAATCCACCATCGGCTTGACTTGAAGTATAATTTTATTTTTTAGCCCAAGTACTAAATTATTATGAAGAATGTTTGGCTTTTAAGCCTATTTATGCATTGAAATGATTTTAAAAGACTTATGCCTCTTTTGAAAGCATGTGTATATATACGTATTCCTATAGGATGATGACTTCGAACCTAGCGGACTTGTAGGAGGGGGCTTAACTCTAAGGGTCTAGTACCCAAGTCCCATAACTATGTGCCAACCATAGGTATATGTTGATGAAATCCTATATAAAATGGGGGTGCCCATAAGGAAGCTTAACTCTCTGAAATGGGGGTGCCAGAAAGTTTCTTATCTAAAATGGAGGTGCTAGTAAGGAGAAGTATAGTTTACCTTTATAAGTAGACCACCTCTTTACTGGTGAGGGGATTACATCAGGATTCCTAATAATAGCTCGCTTTGTCTTATATGTGTTAGTTGAGGTCACATCCCCACTATATATGAGCATTATTAAATTTCACGCATCAAGGATTACATGGAATATCGTTACATTATCTTTATTTGCTATATATCTCTCTTTTTATATTATGTGCCCTTGTCATCTAACATTGACTGCATGTTTGGTAAGTCATATGCATTGATTACTCGCATACTTAGTACATTAAAATGTACTAACACATAATTTTTTCCTACATAATCTAACCATGTAGGGACCGGGGATTACCTTTATCCACCATTTGATGACTAGATCGGATTTGAGATACTTGTTGTGGTGAGAGTCTTATCTTCCAAGGACAAACTACCATACTTCTACCTATGATGTTTTTGTTTATTTTATTTACTTTGAATGTGAGCTCGAGACATGTCTTGGCCCCCACCTATCTTATGACCAGAGACATTGTTGGACATCTCGTAGACTCTTGTACAAATATATGTTATGTGATATAGTTGGAGGTCATCATCATGGTTACTTCTTGGAATGGTTTTATGGATTGATTATGAGTATTATGATATGACCTTATGCTATGATGTGGAAGATCCTAAGTCCTGTATTGGCCACATAGAGCGAGTCATACTTACCTTCCCCTTAGTATTTACATGTTAATTGTTATGTGATTCCATGTTAATCCCTATCCCTATGACATTGCCTATAGCGTGAGTCCTACTTTCCTATTTCATAGAACTATGTGTTAACTAATTCATATATGCGTCAGTGATGATGTGTGAATGGATGCAATGAGGCTTGTAAGGGACTGTCGAGTTTCCATTCGCCATGTCACTCCTAAATCCTAGGTCCGCGTTATGACACCCTTGAAGTATGACTTATGTAACACCCCATACATTCGAAAGTTGAATTTTGATTAGAAAAAAGTTAAAGATATCTGGTTATGACAGGAAAATACAAGCCTATCTATGGTTCGTAGTTTGATTCATGGGTCATAAGCAGGACTCATTGATAGGCACAAGACTTGGTGAAATTTTGAAAACATGATATCAATGCATGAGGCCATTCTTGATTCGTACATGGGATTATGAGTCGTAAATAGTGATTGTAAATAGGGTCAATGAGGGGCAAATTTTCCATGTTTAGGAGACATTTATGAGTGCTATCTATGAATTGTAAAAAGAACAACGGTTCGTAAAAGGGGTTTTATAGATGGAGTTCAGAGATCATTTTTAGAGGTAAAAAATGTAACCAGGACAAAAGCTATATGAACCATGAGCCACAGTTCAAATTACGATTCATAGATTGGTGTCGTGGTTGCGGTCCAATAGTTTTAAGAAAGGACTTTTTGGTCATTTCCTACCCAACTATGTCCCTAAACTCGATCATTTTGACCCCCTAATTGTCCCAAACTCCCTTAAGTCTAATTAAATACTTTCGATTCTCATTCTTCACCAAAATTCTCCAAAAAGCTTTCCAAGGCTTTTTTCTTTCAAGACTCTCCATTGAGATGCATAGGGTTCCAAGCTATATCGCCCCATACGTTAGAAAGTTGGAAAGTCGAAAGGTTGCAAGAAAACTAGTTCTGGAAAGATAGTATGAGCCAATTTACGACTTGTGGTTTGTTCCAGGGTAATAGATAGCCCTCGTACTTTGGGTGTATGTTGTAGTAGAATTTTGGAATTTGGAAGTCGAGTTTACGAGTAGACAACATGAGAATCATGGAAATGGCCCATAGATATGGGTCATAGATAGGCATTTGGAAACTTAAAAATTTGGCAAGTGTTGAGGGACACTAGGAGGGGATCTTACGGATCCTAGTCCATTTTACGGACTGTAATTATCTTCATGGTTAGGCCCTTAAGAAGTAAAAATTTTTATGTTTTGAAGAGTGATGTGCTACCAAAATATAATACTTTTGATACTTCAAACTTGGAATTTTGTGTGTTCTCTAGTGATATTTAGTAGATTTGATGTTGTGTGTTGTTTTTAAAGGATTATTGGATTTGAGGTGTTTTTGTGAGGGCTATTGAGTTTTGCAGCTTTTCGTCTTTTTAAAGAGATCACATATGAGCAATGATTTGATACACAAGCTACAAGTGGGCATTCATGGTTCGAGTCCAGAGTTGAAAAGATTTTCTAAAGTTGAGATGATGATTAGAAGTATAGGGCGTGGATCATTCCACGACCAGTGGTCTTGATCGTGGTTTAAGAAGCAGTTTTCAAGAAGTTAAAGGGATGAAGAAGACCATGGGTCATGGTCCAAACTATGAGCTGTGAGTGAAGTCTTGTACATCTATCACAAATTTTAGTAGTGCAGTCCACTATACCCCGACAATGACCATGGATTCTTTCATCGACCGTAGATTGGCTTGTGGTCGGACTGAAATCTAATTTTTTAAATCTTTTTTGGATTTAATTTTTATGTCTACAAATAGTATTTTTATTTTTTTTTGATGTGTAGACCAGTATAGAACATAATATTTTAGTTTTGAATTTGTTCTTGGAGTATTGAGAGACAATAACATCTTGTTCTTAATTCAAATTTTCGTGTTGCAATTCAAGTGGATATTTTGGATTTTACTACATTCAACTCTTCATTGTAAGTATTTGATTATGAAAACATCAAACATGATTTCGTCATCTATAACAAACATGACTAGCTAAATCCATGACTAGGGTTGTGGGAAGAATGAAGAACTAACAAAGTAAAAATTGAATAATTTGTAATTCTTAGAAAGTGCGTATGCATGTATTATTTATCTCTTCATTTTGATTGCTTTTTAATGGTTGCGAACATTAGAACTCACCTTATTCTTACTTGTTGGACCAAGGGGATAATGAATGGAAAAAAGGATAAATAATACGATTTGATATGATTACACTCATCTACTTAGCTTAATTAGACCAAGAGATAGCTAAATTGGGGCCAAGGTAAGAGTTTGTAATACGACTCCAGTGGACAAACCATGTTGCATGGTGAAATTCATCTATTTGATGGACCTAGGACTTAGGTGAATATAACTTACCAATTCTGTATACTATACTCTAGAAAATGTTACATTTATGATGTTATACTGCATTAGGAATTCATAGGGACACAATACCCTAGATATATTGTCTCACTGAATTCGTAATACTTGCATCCTAATTGTTCTTAAAATAGATTTTAGTTATTATATTTACATCATAAACCCTCCCTCCTTCGGAAATAAGTTGGTTAATTTCTTGAGTTGCTTTAATTATTTCAAATGTAGATCGTATTCCTTATGGGATTAACCCTAACCGTTGTTAGGTTCTATATTTGTACAACATCCACTTCAATTGGGAGGTATAATTTGGCGTGATCAAATTTTGGCACAATTGTTGGGGAGTATGACTTTTAGACTGGTTTGGTTAGAGTAATTAGAGAATTAGTCCTTATTTTTTTATTTTACATATTTTTGTTGTTTTTATTTCTTTTTCAGCATATAAGGTGTAGTTATACCCAATACCCTCAGTCGAGGCAATCCCTTGACTCAATACGATCGTGAGATATAAAGAACATTGAGAACAATGGTCCAAGACAACATAAATAATGATGCGAATGATGCATTTAAGTTACATGAGTAAAATCCACCACCACCACCACCATGCATGGTGGACAATCAACCACTACCAGGTCAAGAAGCAGGAGTGGCTATGTAGAATCAATATAGACTTGATCCAACGATAGTGGATGTTATATGATCCATCATATTACCTCCACAACCACTGGATACTAAGTTCATTATCTCGAGTAGGTTGTTGCAAATGTTGCAACATAGAGGGTTGTTCTAAGGTTTACCCTCAGAGGATCTACATAACAATCTACACAATGTTGTCTTTGTTAGCAAGAGTATGATGGGAAATCAAAATTTGTCCATGGACGTCGTTGGGCTCTGTGTCTTCCCATTATCTCACACCGATGAAGCAATAGTACGGTCATCAGAGTTTTTATACAGTTCAATAGCCACAAGGGTAGATATGCAGAAAACCTTTTTTAATAGGTAATTTCCCCAAGAAAAAAATACTACATCCCATTTACTACGCAAGTAAAGACCGTAATATAGCTCAAAAGAATTATGCTATTATAGAGTAAGAGTTACTTGTAGTGGTCTTTGGATTTGAGAAGTTTAGGTCATGTTGTTGGGAACCAAACTCATTATGTATACAGATCGTTCAGGGTTAAGGTACTTGATGGCGAAGAAGGATGTAAAGCCAAGGTTGATATGATGGGTACTACTTCTTCAAGATTTTGAATTCAAGGTTACTAACAGAATAGGGATGGAGAATCAAGTTACAGACCACGTATCTAGAATCAAGGATGATGCTACATCTAAGTTTGAAGATGGATTGGAGATTAATGATGCATGCTCTGATGAGAGAGTATTGGCTATATTACATGACTTGATACCATGGTTTATGGGTTTTTCCAACTGCCTAGTCAATGATGTAGTGCACCTAATATGACTTTCCACCAGTGCTGAAAGTTCATATCTTACATGAGAAGTTCTTTTGGAATGAATCATATTTTTTTGTGCTTGTGCAAATGGGATTATTCACCATCGCGTTCTTGAGGGTGAGATGATAAGCATTCTTGAGGCTTGTCATTCCTCATTAGATGGTGGGCCTCATAGTGGTACTCAAACAACACATAAGATCTTAAAGTGTGGCTACTATTGGCGAACTGTTCACCAAGATGCCCATGACTATGTCAAAACATGTGCCAAGGGCCAAAGAGAAAGGTGGAATTTCCCAAAAGCATGAGCTACCTCTTAACCCATTATGGCTATTGAGTTGTTTGATGTATGGGGTATAGACTTCATGGGACTGTTCATTGGTTTTTATGGGAATACATATGTCTTGGTTGTTGTAGACTATGTTTCAAATGGGTAGAAGCATATGCGGTTCCTAACAATGGAGGTAAGAGTGTCATAACATTCCTCAAGAGGAACATCTCTCACGGTTTAGTACTCCTTGAGAAATCATTAGTGATGGAGGTTCTCACTTTTGTAATAGGTTATTTAAACCTCTACTAGAGAAGTATGGGGTGAGACATATTGCTGTAACTCATTATCATCCCTAAACAAGTGGGCAAGTTGAGGTATCTAATAGGGAGATTAAGTAGATTCTTTCCAAGACAATGAATTCAAACTAGATAGATTGGTTGTGAAAGATAGATGGTGCATCGTGGGCATACTGGACTGCATTCAAGACTCCCATTGTATGTCTCTTTACCAACTTATTTTTGGTAAAGCTTGTCTTTTACATGTAGAGCTTGAGCACAAGGCTGTGTGGGGGCTCAATAAGCTAAGCTTGGAGTGGAATAATTCTATAAATCAAGGCTGAGCCAATTTATCAAACTTGATGAGTTTCGATAGAGGGCATATGAGAGCTCAACATTGTACAAGAAAAGGATGAAGCTAGATCATGATCGTTGCATTAGGCACCATCAGTTCATGCCAGGAGACTTGATTCTATTGTTCAATTCTAGACTGAGACTATTTCCTGGAAAACTCAAGTCTAAGTGGTTGGATCCCTACAAGGTCACATGTCTCTTACACCACGGGGCTATGGAGTTAGGAAACAATGATGGTACAAGGTTTTAAGTCAATGGTCAGAGAATCAAAACATACTTTGGTAACGCTGATGAAATCAAGACGATTGAAGTAGGGACACTTGGTGAAGTATGAGTAACCAAGTAGTCTACCTTATGTCGCAACATTAAATAAAACGCTACTTGGGAAGCAACCCAATATTGTATATTTATTTTCCTTGTAATTATGCTTTGTGCTAGCTTTTGGACTCATTGGTAGTTGCAATTTGCCTTGTCTTTTGGAACTCATAGTTAGGAAAGTTATAAGGTAACAATTTATTTTACTGAGTATATGCAGGAACAAGATGTAAACAACAAACAAGTCTAAAAAGTGGAAAAACATGAGCTTACGAGTTAGTATATGACTTGTAAACATCACTCATAGAACCAATTCAAGTAAGCAGGAGTCTTTCCATAATGATTCCATGAGCCAACTTTACAACTCATTGAAACTTTTTTACTCTATGAATGAGGTTCATGGAATCTAGATAATTTTCTGCAATCTTGCTAAGTGTCGGAGGCTTCCACGAAACCTATCAATGAGCCACAGTTCATACCACAGCCCATGAATGGGATTCATGGATCCCAAGTCTCTAATGGTGGAAACTGAAACCATGAAAACCAAAATCACTGGCTGTAGACTTATCTATGGCCCATATCAGGGTTTTTGGAGTACAAAGCCGCCTTTGAAATAACTCAACCCATTTAAAACAAAAAGGGGTAAAACCATTATACTTTTTCACTTTACCAAAACAAAACCCCAAATATTCCTATCATCATCTTCACCAACATCAATCCTATTTCAGATAATCACCTTTATATTTTCTACCATGATTCCAGCCATACCTCCGGTGAAGCATCTCACTATTTTGATGGCCTATTCTTTGGTCAAAATCAAACCCAACAATTAGACTAGGGTTGTCCATCTCCATTTTTTGATTCTACTAAGTTTCTGTATTAAGAATTCTTAACTTATACCTGAAAAGATGTGTTAAATTATTTGAATTTGAGTGATTGTGCCATTATTGTTGTGCCCTAACTGGCCCCTCTTTGCTATGTCTTAGTAATTGTGTTAGTCATTGTAATTTAATAAAGAATATGTTAAGAAACAGAGGGAATTTTGTTTTTAATACACATGAATGAAATTTGATTACCCCCATTAGATAAAGGAAGTGACATGTATTGAAACTAACCTATGCTTGTCTTACGCATATACTGTTGGTGTAATAAAATGAATTGTGAGGACATAATATTGAAATAGGACCGATAAATGCAAAATTGACTGAATTTATATATGCGATGTATAGTGTTGGTCCATGAGTTTTATTATGTTTGGCTACAGTGAGGTATTTTATAATTGGAATGGGTTGACTAATTTAGGTTTGGAAATGTGCTCGTGTTTTGATTGGAGTTGGGCTGACCACAATTAATTGGGAATTTGTGTTGCTTTTTGGGGATTGTATTTGCATCTTGTTGGGCCTTAAATTTGGACTGTGTTTGGGCTAAAACCTATTGACATGTATTGGACTACGTATTGCAAATTATTTTATACTTGTTAACCGGGTTGCTAACAGATAATGAAGTAGTTGAGTTTATGTTGAAAATTAGGTTGCACTTGGCTTTTTCAGTAACTGCATATCCAAACTCACGAAGGTCTTTTACAGACTGTAGTTCAATCTACGGACAAAAATTTCCCCTCGTGAATGGATTCCAATAACTTGAAGATTTCAACTTTAACAGGACGAAACTCTTTACAAGTGATGGTTAGACTACGGGCCGCAAAACACTGTTCATGGTTTGGATTTTTGCAGATTTATTTTAAAGTTCTATAATTATGATCTCATTCTAGGTCCCATAGTTCAATCCACGAGTCATAAATGGGTTTGTAGTTGTGTTTCCAATGAGAGAAATTACTATTCCCTATGTCCACGACTACCTTTTATGGTTCATAGTTCATTCTACGACTTGTAGAAAGACTTACGTACTTTCCATTTGTATTATTTTTTTGTAAAATTTTGTTTTTATTTTTCATTTTTGTGGACTCAAGTTTCTAACATACAGGAACCATGGATCCTATGGTTGATACAGCTATACGTATAGAGGCTCAAGCTCTAAGATAGAGATTACAAGATGAGCCTACAAGGTCCGAGAGGAGTGACTCTATAGAGGAGCTTGACGTGTGTCCTAATGAGGGTGTCAAGCTAGATAGACATGGACATTGTCCCTTCAAATTGTACCAGCTCTGACCACAATTGCTACAACACACCCTTCCCAGTCTGAGGAGGGACGCCCTGCATGAAGCGACTCCATAAAGTTCTCCAGCTCCAGAGAGTGGTCTCGATCTAGCTCCAATGATCGTGATGGTTTAGGTTCAGATGAGGAGTAGAGTTCAGAGTTTGAGAGTTTGGACAACTGCATCACGGTACTAGTTCATGTCCCCGACAAGCCTAAACAATAGTGCATCAAGGACATGTATGTTCTCTTTGATGTTATTCAGTAGGATGACAAATGCTGACATACAAGGACTATTTTTAAGGAACCTCAGATTTTGACATTCAAACTTGATGTAGTACCGGCCATACGGGATGCATTCGCTCGGTACAGACTTGAGTGGATGGCAGCATTATTAGGAAAGAATTCCCGGGCATTAGACAGATAGTTCTATGTTATGTATGCTACCATTGTTATAAAGACTACTCCAAGAAGGCCAAGCCGATTGCACATCAGCGTCTGATCCAAATATTGGTTAGGGATATCTCCATAGATCTTTCGAAAATGCTGTCTTGAGGTTTCTATTTGGTCCCTAGTACCAACCCCCGATGTCCACAACTTAGTTCGACTAAGATTGGGGCAGACATGAAACCATGTTATGATGAGAGAACCAGTCCAAATGGCCACCTTACTTCGATGGGTCACGAGGTATATAACTAAGCGAGCCACGGCTGCCAACTAGGTATCCTGACCCACGCATGTCATCAAGGCCTCACTCAACTTCGTAACCATGTTTTGTGGACCGTGGTCCCTATGCATATCAGCCGATGCAGGAGAACAATACACTTATGCTAGATCATGCAGTACTAGTAGCCAGCACTATAACTGGCTATGAGAGTAAGTTTTCCGCATTATTGAGGAGATCCTCGACTGATCTTTCAAGAGGTTGACATTTATACCTTTTCTTTGTCTGGTCCATAGGCTATGCATTAACGTTACAAAAATGATTATCCAAACATCAACTTGATGATAGTGTTTAGTGCACCTAGATAAAACCCTAATTAAGGCCAATGAGAACCTGATTGCAGCTCGACAAGCACCACAACCTACTGTTCAACTTCCACAGATATTTGTTCTGCCTCCACATCCTGACAATACTCTCACTGTTGCTAAATCTGAGAGGGTCCCACCAGCAAGTGATGAGATAAAGATGGGTCCCAAATCTACCTTTTCTACTATTCTAGAGGTCGTGCCGACACGTGCTCAGCCCGTGGGTATGGTATACATATTCATGGAGTCCATTCAGACCCTGCTACATCGCCAGGCTCAGATTGTGTCCCAGTTGGCTTAGTTAGTTCAACATATCCAGCCTTGGGTATACAAGGCCATTCTAGAATAGAAGACCATATGACAGAGTGCTACCTCTTCATACTTGACCAGCGAATGAGCGTGCTTCATAGCCAGGTAGACGCATTTGAGAGGTGTTTGGAGGATCACCTAGGTACCACTCAGGTTCCTAACCTTTTTTCCATCTGGACAAAGATCCTGGACCTCCCTCTCAAAGACGGGCTCATTAGGGATTCGGGATCTAACTCTATGTGTCCTATCATCCATGAAGACACAACATGCATGCAACCATTCCATCTCTAGCATGACATTAAAATCCACTACGCCAACTCCAACAAGCCACAAAGCAAGACCTAATGCAATACAAACCCAGATCAACACCTATGAACTTTCTAGCAATAATATACCTAACCAAGAGATAAACACCAAAGATTCACATCACAACTCGGGGCACACAAAAAGCCCCACGATCAACTAAAAGAAGAGAGAAGAAATAGTGAAACTCGGATCCATCAAAATCAAGACCTTCTACTTACCTTTTTTCACCTTCCTCGATGAAGCAATATGAATAACTAAAAGAGAAAATAACATTCGTTAGAGGGGAAATCCCTATCTCACTTCTAAAGCACGACATAGACCATGAAAAAGAGAAACATTTTCTAAAACGTCTCATAGCCTCCTACTCATAGTTGTGGTGCACAACACAACCATGAATAAGACTCTAATCGATGTAGTGTTTGGACTTCGAGGATCTAAAAACCTAATGCTCTGATACCATCTTTGTCATAACCCAAGCCTAGGGCCTAGACATGATCGATGAATGGGAAATCCGAAGGAATCTTCAAACAAGCCTCATAGCATATCATTACACATCCTTGGTCACGAAACTATTAAATGACATTTAAAGAATGGAAATAAGGGAAAAACGGACTAAGGGAGAACTTGTCATAACATAGAGTCAAGAGATAATAGAATCAACTTATCGAAAAAATACCTAGCTTTGTCCAACAACACCTCTACTACAAAGATAATAGCGGGGGCCAAGACATACAACTGGGCTCACTCATAGTCGTAAGTAAACTATAAAGTAAAGAGAATATTAATGCATAGTGTGATAATAGTCCTTGTCCCCTAAATGGAGGACTCACCAAAGGCTAACTTGAACAATCCATCTAGCCACAAGAAGAATCAATAGGATCTCCGGTCCCTATATGGTGATATCATGTAGGCAAGAGTATGTGTTAGTACGCTTGAATGTACTAAGTATGTGTGATGTAATGCAATAATAGATAGGCATCATAATCAAAAATGCATAACAATAGGCAATAGGCATAATATAACAATACGATATGTATGATCAATGCATAAGTAAAACATGCTTAAGTAAATCATGCTCATATAAGATATCATATGTGAAGAAGAGACCAAGCTAGCTTTCTAACCTTAGTTTGTTGATGATGGTCACATCCCAATCATCCTAGGTGTTGAGGTATAAACCCATCACATGGTTGATGTTGGTCACACCCCAATCATCCTAGGTGGTGAAGTATAAAGCCCTCACATGGTTGATGTTGGTCACACCCCAATCATCCTAGGAGGCGAAGTATAAATCCCTCACATGGTTGATGTTGATCTCACCCCAATCATCATAGGTGGTGAAGTATAGACCCCTCACATGGTTGATGTTGGTCGCACCCCAATCATCCTAGGTGCTGAAGTATAAACCCCTCACATGGTTACCCGAGCTCTTATCCCCTGGATTGGGCATGTCTAGTGCAACATTTTATATAGGATTCATCATAAGCTTTAATGCAATACCTCATGTAGGAATAATCATGTACATAAGCTCATTTCATCATCATAACATCATTCATATCATATCTCATGCTTTGGACCTTCAATTTCTCAAGAAAACATAACTGGACATTTTATCAAACACCTTTGGGGGGTGTAATGGGGGTAAAAGAGCATGCAATTTAGAGATGAAATCATGCAAGAAAATCAGTGGTAAAATCTTTAATCAACACCTCACAATATCCCCAAGACATTCATATCAAAATCCCTCATCAATTCCAACATTACATGCAAGATTTGAAGCTCAAAACATGCTAAAACAATAATACTTTCATGAACTAAAATCATTGTGTAGTAAATTTCTAAATACATAAGACTCACATGTAAAATCAACTTTAAATCATGCAAGATTAATTAAAAGAGTGTTTAGGCACCATGGGAGGAAGGACCCAATGGTTCAACACCACATATCTTAGTTTTAGAGAGGTTCTTGAAGAAGACTTTAATGGAGACTTGAAGCTTGAATGAAATCCTTCAGAATGGTCTAGAGTCTGGGACTTGAATTTAGGGTGAAATATGAGTCTAAATATTTGAGTGAGTTTTGGGGAATATTTAGGATGATACGAGGGTGAAATAAGGCTAACTATGTGTATTTTCAAGTGTGGGAACCCTTAGGCCCAAGACGTAAAAGTCTTGGGCCAAAGTCAAGAGAAAATAGGAGCAAAACAGACTGCTCACTGGAAATTGCACTTTCTGCATGGGCAAGTTTTACGAAAATGGGCATAAACTTTTTGCATGGGCAAGTTTTATGAAGATGGGCATAAATCCTTCATCCGAACTCGAAATGAGGTGAAACAAAGTGCATTGGAATGCTGACGGAAAGGGATTTCAACTAGTATATCATGAGCAACCCAGTTCTTTGTGTACTAAGAGATATGCTCCTTCAAAGTGGACCCTATTAAATATCGTATTTTGCGATTTCCGGATTTTGATACAGTTGCTCTAAAATTTTGGTTAGACCCATGAAATTTGACCCCGTAAATAAGAATATGAAGTCAAATTTTTAAAATAATAAATATATTTTTAGATATATGGAAAACAAGATTTTGGGCACTTTCAGGCACGTTTTTTGAGCACTTTTTTTGGGGGGTCGTTTCATATAAAACCAAAATGGATTAGGAGAACTGGGTCGACAGACTCTACGGGTATTTCTACTATGTTGTATAATGTTTAATTTTATGGCCCGTAGTCGGGATTTCCTTGATTGCATACTCAATTCTGGGGGTAACTTCTGTTATATCATTCTATGGACCGTATAATGTTCTTCGGCTTACAGGGGGTTTCGTCTGATGACTTTTCAGCAACTCCCTACTTTCTAATCCTCAAGGCACGATACCAAGTCTACGACTTATATAATCTTGTATGACTCTGCATATTCGTAGACTTAACTTCAGAAAAATATCACCCTTCACTAGAATTTTGTAGGAAACTAGATCTACGGCCCATCGAATTCTCTATGGCCCGTAAAAGGTCTCGTGAAACCTCAACTTCAGCAAATTTTGCACACTTAGCCCAAAAATAGTGCCAACCTTGTAATTTTAGAAAATAAACCTAAAAACACATCAAATCTACTAACATCTCCATGAAAACACACAAAATTCTAAGATTTTAAGCATCAAATATGCTGTATTTTGACAATACATCAACACCCTCAACTTAAAATTGTTGCTTGTCCTCAAGTGATGAACTTGTGACACCCCGTAAGTTTAGTCTCTTATATACCCATGTTTCTAACCTCATTTGGTTAGTTTGGGCGTGTATTAGGTTCATGGGAGACTCCTAGTACCTAAATGAGTTCAAGACTTCCCTAAAAGCAGAGTTTTGGGTGATGGTTCATGCAAACGTCAACTTTAACTAGCGTAACTTTTAGCACATTTGGAACTGGGTGGATCACGATATGTCAAATGAAAGCGCTTTGAGTTAGCTTCACAAGCACTTGGTTTCACCTTATTCCAAAGTTAGGTGAAGGAGTTATGATCATCTTCGTGAGGCCATCTCGTGCAGTGTTGTCACACGAGCAGCTTGACGGCCAGTTTACCCTTGGACGGCCCTTCTAGGTCACTTGGGCTTGGAAATGGCCATTTTTGGCCTAAGGAAGGTGACACGGCCAGTGTCATTAGCCGTGTGTCTTGGCACTGACCATGTAGAGGGGTCACAAGGTGTGAAAAGGAGGCTTGTTGGGCATGTGAAAAAATGTGGCTAAGGGTGGTGGCACGGGCACCCTTGACTGGCCATTTGAAGGGGGACAACTCATGTGGCCTAGGCATGAGATGGCCTGGCCTCATTGTTTCAACCAAGTTTGCTGCAATGGACCATCAAACGGTTTGTGAAGCATAACATGACCCATGAGGTGGTCCGTCAAAGTGACGAGACGTCAATTTTTCCAATTTTTCCCAACTTCCATCTTTTCTCTAAGGCACTTCACACGGGCACTCCATACGACCCTTGGAGTGCCAAATGACAAGTCAAGTCTCCAGTGAGATGACACTTTTCCAATTTTTCCATCCGTTCACTATGGCGTCTTCTTAAATTTTAATTACTCTAATGCACTTTTTAGACTTCCAATGCTATCTTAACCTTCCTAAAAGACCTACACACTATTCCAAAGGATCAAACTCATTACTCTCATCTCAAATACACTCTCTCTAAATAGCCTCCAACAAGTACCCAATACCAATTTCAAGGAAATACAAAAAACAAGTTTGGATTCCAAGACCCACTTCTAAGCTTCCATTCTTTCTCAACTCAATTTCAAGGAACTTAAAGTCGAAGGTATGTGGGTTTCATTCATGGTTTCTTTTCACCCATGATACCCAAGCCTCCCTTTACTCAAATTTCATGATTTAAAGTTGATTTACAAATGGGTATTGCTTATTATGAAACTGCACACTATGTTAAAGCTATGTGAAATTGTGACTGTTTTGCTATATTTTGAGCATAAATATTTGATCTATTGTAAGATTTGAGGAGGGATTTTGATGTATGTTTCTTAAGGGTATGGAAGGTATTTATTGGTAGTTTTACAATGGATTTTATTGCATGAATTCATCTCTATATTTCATGGTTTTATACTAGCATTACACACCCTCTAAGTGTTTGATAAAATGTCTGGATATGGTTCTTTGAGGAGTTGAAGGTCCAACGCATGAGACATGATATGATTGACTATATAATGATGAAATGAGCCTATATATATGATATACTCTATATAAAGTGTTGCATTAGACCATGCCCGATCCGTGTAACCTAGTTGAGAGGTTAATATCTCAGACACTAGGGTGGTAGGTAAGATTGCCACTAACCTAGATGAGGGGTTTGTACTTTACACACTAGGGTGGTGGATATGATCATCACTAGCCTAGATGAGGGGTCAGTACCTCACACACCAGGGTGATGGGTGCGATCATCCCTAACCTAGATAAGGGGTTTGTACCTCACATACTAGGGTGATGGGTGAAATCATCACTAACCAATCAAGGGGTTTGTACTTTGAAAATTTACCTTGGTCTCTTCTACACATATGACATCCTATATGAGCATCAGTTACTGAAGCATGTTTTCCTTATGCACCGATCATACATGCCATATTGATATATTATGACTGTTATATGCATTTTGATTATGATGCCTATCTCTTGTTGCATTGCATCCTACATACTTAATACATTCAACCATACTAACGTATACTCTTGCCTACATGATACCACTATTTAGGAATCGGCACCCAAGTTGATCATCCTCCTCCTCCACGTGACTAGTTCGATACTACTCAACCTAGTTGGTGAGTCCTCCACTTTGGGGATCTTAGTCTATGTTGTTCATATTATGTATTGAGACAGTCTTCTTTATGTTCTATTTTGACAATGAGGGTGAGGCCGATTGCTTTAACTTGGCCCCCGCTATAATCTATGTATTAAAGGTGCTTGTTGGATATGTTATGTAACTATGATATGAGCATGACTCTTTGTCTATCGTTTATTATGTTAAGCAAGCTTTCCCCTTAGCCCCTTTGCCCTTATTCTTACGCCTTATGTCTTTTGTATGCTTTCGCGACCAATGATGTATAACGATAAGTTAAGAGGCTTGTTTGGGTTCCTTTAGGTTCCTCATTCTTCATCTCATGTTTAGACCCTAGACTTGGGCCGTGACAGAACTCAATCTACGTAAACAACATATTAACACATAGACCTCAATCTAATGGTATACATTACATCTAACTTAAACACATATACCCTTAATACTTTAAAAACACATCAGATAGCTGTCAAGCAAATCAATACAAATCAATATATGTTACAGTGCAACTATGACAAGAAAGGCAACTATCAACAAGCAATAATCACTGAGTTAATCTAATGTCAATAATGCAATGCAAGTGCTCTCGTAAAAAGAAGTCCCATATCCCTCACATGATGATATTTTCATATTCAATGCTTGGGACTATGCAAAATCGATTTCTCTTACAAAAGACATTCACATACCATGCACAATACCATATGCTCACTTGTATACTCATGACTATAACTTGTGAGTACTTGGACTAGGATCACTTTAGGACTATATTGGCTTGTAACGTAGCTCAGGGGGCTTTGTATGATGTTTTGGGAACATAATGACTAAATTCCCTCCTTGAAACTGCATTTTTCTACACTTTTTCCTAACCAACACTGTCATTTTTCACCTCATTTTCCCTTTCTCCTATTTCAAGTTTTTCTGGGTGCTTTATTATTATTGTTCAATATTTTGCCTTTTATTTTCACATCATTTTTCTTTTTATCTCATTGATTAGGCATCACTTATTTTTCTTGCACTCAGAACACTTTTTTTATCTCCTTTTCCATGTATCATTAGTTTTCCCCCTTATTTTGTGTTTACCCTTACAGTAGCCACACACAACGTAGGCTTTTGGCCTGAGCCGAAGTGCACAATATCCAACCTAGGAACTAGGGCCACTTTTAGTAGCCACCCTTAACTTAAGCTTTTTCCCTCAATCAAGGTACATAATGTTCAAGGAAGTACCAGGGCCAATTTAATGATTTTACATCTAAAAGGCTGGGTAACTTAGGTTTTCACAAAGAAAAGGGCACATGTAAGGTCAAACATTAGGATCAATGGATATTTCACACATTTGGTTGGTCATTTAGGCTAAGTGGACTATGATGAACAATAAAGTAAGATATTTTCCTAACCAACTAACCTATAGTTTAAGTCAGAGTAACATGGCAAGTTCTGAATTGAAACATAATATATGAATTTAGCAACAAAAGCTCAAACCCACATAACACAAATTACACTATCAATAAAGAGACTCCCTAATCATAATTTTCATCTCAATACATCCTCACTTATCAGAACAAGTATTATCATCAATTAAACATGCATGGTTACTTTCAAAACTAACTAACAAAATTTTGGTAGGTATCCTTGTTCTCATAGAAACACATAATCAAACATATGGCATAGATAGTAGTACTATATGCTACCAATACTACCTACACATCCTAAACATACCGGTCAACAAAATTAAATATCCATGGGGAAAAAGAACACAGACAAGAAAACCCCTAGGATTCAAAATTTAAGATGGTTATAGGCCAAGACTACTCTGACTTCACTGAGGCCTATAACTACCCACACCCCATCGAGAAATAGTTGCATTATCCTCAATGTATAAAAATAGAATGTATGGCACTAGGGTAAAACAAAACATACCTGGGCGCCTAAGCGCTGGTCTCTGACTGAGTTTGGCCACCCTCAACCTACTTAGCAGCCTCCCCAACGGTAGTAGCATCTCCGAAGAGGCCAATACCCCTCACCTTGTCTCGAGTGCCTCATGGTAAGCTCTAGCTCCTGCTCCTCTGTAAACCCCGTATGCACCCTCACTGCACTTGGGTCATCATCAGTGTGGGGCCTCTTCCCGTGGAAAATCTATAAAGGCTCCTCTGAAGCAAACAAGTATACCACTGACACCAGAGGCGCAGTCTGTGGGAATGCCAGTGGTGTAGGCAAAGTTGCTATCGTATCGACCCAGAGTTGTTGGATCTTCATTTGAAGGGACATCATATTTGTTAGCCTTACTGTGCTAAGGCTCTGCTGGACCCGAAACTCAAAAGAATCTATGTGGGCATCCATGGTTGTAAGTACATCCCTAATAGTAGTGACTGTAAATGCCTACGTGCATCCTTCAAACTCTATAATAGCTTGGCAGACCCTGGACTTGATTTACTGAAGTAAATGAATTAATAGGGACTCATTGTGGGCGAGTCGTCGTAAATGGATGCCATTGACACAAAGACAATACCAATGAGTGTTGTCTGTGTAGGAATGGCCTGTGAGGTAGGACTAGCAGTAGTGATCCCCCTCTCCGCATCAGTCTTAATCTCTGGGGACCTCTCCTCCATAGTAGTAACAGTTGTGGTGGATGGAGTCTCTGGTGGTGGCTCCAATGGGAACATCTCTGGCATTTGTATGGGATGGCACGATGCTCGCTTGAGGGCCACTAGGTTATCTTCAGCCTTTTTCGGGCTGGCATACAAAGTGCACTAGACCTCAATCAGTGAGTCCAGATCATGTAAACTCTCCACCCCTGACTCTATGCAGAGTATTTAGATCAAGTAGGGAAAAGAAATGGAGGTAGACCTCTTTATGGATGCCTAGTGGATTTTCTCTGTGATGAAGTAAGGACAGTTAATCTCTTAGCTAGCCAAGATGCTAGCAACTAAAATGGCATGGTCTAACATTAAGGTATTATCTGTAAGTATCGGCTGGATCCGTGATCTCACAACAGCTCACAAGAATTTGGCAGGGAAGATGAGTAAGGCCTTCATTATAGGCTCTAATAAAGTGGCTATCCATGTAGTGTCTAGGCCCTGCTCTACAATCTGTGCTACAACCTATCTCATCAAGTCAGCTCTACGCTCTAGTCTCTTATCAGGGCCTTATCCTTGGTCTACCCCAACCTACGATTATACGTTGTTGTCGATCTCAGGGCTGGGAACTCAAGCCCGAATAACATGCGGTGGATGGTAGTCTCAGAGATATTCACCTTTTGGCCCTCACTCTAGTGTGTGTCAGTCTGGGCTGAGCGAGGGCCTACTTCCCCTTGGGAAATATGCTGAGAACCTATGCAGCATAGGAGGCATAGAACTCATAAACCATGGTCGGGGAATACTTTCCTGATGCTCTGGCCTGCCATTGGACCCAGTATCTACTGATAGAGTCTGTAAGGCTTGGGACACTGTCTACTCTAGAAGTGATGATTCGGGGCTCCTAAAAATGGAGGGAGCTGGTTTGCCTCTCTGAATCTAATGTACTCCTTCTATGTAGATCTTGTATATACCTTTAATACACCATTGTCTAGATTGACCATTTGGAGGTGATGGTGATGCATGAGGAGGTCTTATAGAGGATTCTATCTCTGACTCTTCGCTGAACTCTGAGTCATCTCTGGATGGAGTCATGTGGATGGAGCTGCTACCATTGTTGCCTCCCTCTTCAGACTAGGGATAGTAAATAATAATAGCTTGGGTCTGGATCTGCCTAAGTTTGGCAGAAGCCCGTGTTTGTGGATGCTTGGACTCCGGATCAGGTCGGACATCAACATCCTCAATCAAACCATTAACCTTCATGGTGTCTTGATCCCCCAAAGGCTCATCTCTCAGCCTTTGCTACAAGTCTTGAATCTCATCACATCTTAGCTTAGCGACCATAGTACATGAACATGCATATTTAGCACTCATGGTTAGCCCCATAAATCAAGGGATGAAAAGCAAAATCAATTCAGACTTGGTCATAAAAGAGACTATATAACGACCTAGCCAAATATGGTGAAGTATTGTCCACTCTTGGGCATAGCCCATCACGGATTTTTCCCTTTGGGCTCACCCCAAAAGGCATCTCATAGTATATAGACCAGTTCATTACTTTATATACCCAGTATCTCTCCTATATTTTGTCGATGTGGGATATCTCCTCTTAAGATAGGTTGTTACATACACCTCCTCTATGGACTCAGTGTCCTCGCTAAGGTTTGCCCCACCACATGGGATTTACCTAGACTAAAGACTAAGGTTTGCCCCACTTCACCAAGATTTGCCTAAGCTTAACTGAACTCTAGCCCCATATTGACAAGGCTGACATAGGAGTGGCTCTGATACCATGTATAGCGACCTTGCCCAATACTGTGAAGTATTGTCTGCTCTTGGGCCTAGCACATCACGGATTTGTTCCTTTGGGCTCATCAGAAAAGGTGCATCACAGTATATAGACCAGTTCATTACTTTATATACCCAACATCTCTCTTGTGTTTATCGATGTGGGACATCTCCTCTTAAGATGGACTGTTACAAACTATGAAGGCACTGTAGTAAAAATTACGAGCCATAGAAGGCCCAAGTAAAAATAGTGTCCATAAATTTTTTTTACTGGAATTGCATCTATAAGACCTGGTATGACTTGTAGAAGGATCTACGAGTCATAGAATGAGTCGTATAAGTGTTCCAGTGTTTCAAGTTTTACGGGCAAGGATCTATGAGACATGTCTAAGTGTCGTAGAATATTCTACGGCTCATAAAAAATCTCGTTTGATGGGTTCTAAGAAACTTTAGGTTCGTGGATTTTCATACGAGGGGAAACTATAGCTCATGAAAATTTCCACGGGCCATAGAAGACCCTCGTATAGTGAAAAAAACCAAAAACCCGAGTTTCCACGGCTATTAACACAAACGCCAGATGACAATTTTAATAATTATTTCAGCATGAAAGCAATACACAACACCCCCCCCCCCATGATTTCAATCAAATACCCAACACACCACATGAAATTTATTTTACACAGCCCCATCGAATCATGTGTTACATATTTTCCCAAGCCAATCGACCTCGTTTGAGTGAATTATCATCAAATTGCATATAAGCCATCACACATTGATTTTTTCAAGCACAAAGTCAATTTAATCCAAATGACATGTGGCCATATGATTTCATATACACCATTCAAATGCATAGACAAGGCTATACACACTATTTTCTATCTTTTAACACTTATTCAAGCATTGACACATATTATTCAGGATTCAATATTAAGCACAAATAATGGCACACACAAGTTCATATTCATATTCATCGGATTACCATACTCATCAATTAACTTTAACATAATCACAACAAAATCAGTATTTAAAAGGACTTTTAGAGCCAAAAAGTTACCGAATTGAGCGACCAATATATAAAAATTGAAGGAGGTAAAACTCTAGGTGGTGTCAGAGACTGCTGGGAAAACTCACCAGATAGTGGGTGGTGATCAATCGAAAAAGTTCAGGAAATGGATCGGTTGTATTTCATAATTTTGGAGAAGAATAGGGTCAAAATAATTTGACCCCTTCTATTTATAAGTTGACCAGGTCAGCAAAAGTTAATAGTCATGGGTTGTAAGAAATGCCTATTACGAGCTGTAGGGAATTTTACGGCCCGTAGATCATGGTCTTGTGGAATGCCTAAACTCCAATTTTGGGGACTGGGTTTAACAAACTAGTCTACGAGCCATAAAACTGAGTATGATTCATAGAGTTAGTCATAGAATCCTCCACAGTTAGCTATTAAAGAAAACCTTACTTGGGGTCCATAAGCCCCATTCACGGCCCATAGTTTTATCTATGGGTCGTAAAGTTGGCTCGTGGACTGGAGTGCACAAAAGTTTGCTCACTGTATATGTTCTACGAGAAAGTGTACTGGTCATAGTTTTACATATGACCCATAGAACCAGTTGTAGAAGCACTTCTTGATGCCTTTGCAGCCAAAGATGGCTGACTCAATCATGCACCTGCACATTCTTCGCCGAACACATTGTTACCGTATATGCAACCAGTCTATTGTCCATAAATGACAACCAAAATATGAAAACTTAAACCACCTACAAGTCCAAAAACTAAAACCAAAAGAACACTACAACTATTACATCACATATCTTAGGTTGCCTCCTAAGTAGCGCCTGATTTATTGTTGCGACACAACTTGGACAACTTGGTTACACCAAGTGCCCAAACATCCTTCTTTAGGTCGTCTGTCCTTTTCATTAACTGATAGATGTTGAAGACAACTTCTTCATCATTCAATCTAAACTTGAGTTGGCTATTTCTATATCTACTAGTGCTATACCACTATCTAAGAAGGGCCTTCCCAAGATGATTAGGGCTTCAAAGTCAACTTCATAATCTAAGATCACAAAGTCTATAGGGAATATGAATTTTCAACTTTGACGAGTACATCATTAACTATCCCCACAGGCTTCTTCGTCTTGTGGTTAGCCATCAACAACCGCGTGCTTGTCGGAGCAGGGGTCTTAATCCTAGCTTTTTGAAGACTGCAAGAGGTATTAGATTTATGCTAGCAACAAGATCACATAATGCCCCTGCGAACTTCACATCCTCCAATAGTGCAGTGCATGGTAAAAATGCTAAGATCTTCTCGCATTTTTGCAAAGGACTTTGTGGAAATTACACTGCAATATTAAAGCTCTTCGGAGAGCTCCTGAGTCATGATGTGCTTCTTTGTAACCAAGTCCTTCATAAACTTCACATACACTAGCATCTTCTCCAATTCCTCAATGAGAGAGATGTTGATGGAGAGTTGTTTTAGCATAGAGAGGAAGTACTTGAACTTATCCTCCTCTTTCTTTTTGATTCTTTAAGAGAAGGAAGGAGGAGGTCTGGGAATGGGCTTTTGCTTATGTGGCACCTCTGCAACATCACTCACCCTATTTTTGGCATGATCATCTAACATATAGGCATCTTCAACCTTAACTGTCTTCTCTCAAACATCATCATCATTGACTAGCATGGAAGGATTAGTGGTACTCTTACCACCACGAGTAGTGACAACCATACACTGCCCTTCATTTTTTGGGTTCTGAACTGTGTAGCAAGGTAGTGTACCTCTCCGACATTGGTTGAGTTGAGTTGACACTTGACCAAAATGTTGCTCCATCTATTTGATAGCAACAAAATGAGACTCAATTTTCTAATTTATGCTGGAGATGTTAGACTTCATCCCCCTCAAGGTCTCATCCTGTGTGTCGACCTTCTTTAATAGTTTGTCAAACATCTCCTTAATTTTGGAACCGCTAGCATCGGTATCATGATTATGTGGTGGCACATAAGGACCATTTATGTAGCCATCTTTCAACCCCAATTATCATCTTGTCTAGCCCCTATTCTTGTTGCAGTAAGCTCCGTGAGTGTCTCTGAAAGCGCTATCTCTATTATAGTTCCGACCTTGGTTTCCTTGACATTAGCAACAATAGTCCTAATTGGAGCCTTGGGAGTTGGTTCAAAAAAACCCCTGTCTGATGAGTAATGAAACAAGTTCCGTCCTCATAGTAAGGCTCCTTGTACATAGGTGCTCGTGGAGGCTTATGAACAATGACATTAACTCATTCCTGATTTTGCTTTATCATCACCTCCATGTTGGCAATAATCTAATCATGCTCTTGCATTATCTCCTCATTTATTTTAGATTACTCCAAATTAAAACTGATAGCACATGAGCTATTTGAGATGATCAATCTCTTGAGACCCATGCACGATTTTTCTTGACCACCTTTTCTAGCTTCTCAGCAACCCTTGCAAATGGTTGATCTAGAAAACATGCTCCCCATGATGGTATCGGTACATGCTTGGCTATTCTCGTCCAGGGCATGGTAGAAAATCTCCAACAAGGCATCATCAACAATTTTGTGGTCATGTACACTTCTCATACACTTCTTGAACAACTCTCATGTAGTACTAATTGAGTCACCATGAAGTTTCCCAAAGTTGTTGATCTGATATTTCAACTTGATCTTCTTTGACCTTAGGAAGAACCTCTTCAAAAAAGCCTTCTGCAACTCAGTCCAACTGGTGATTGAACTCTATAGGAGTTTGGATAGCCATAGCACTGCATTGCCTGTCAAAGATAATGGGAAGACACGAAGCCCAAGAGCATCCGTAGATAGATTTTGTGTTTTCATTACACTCTTACAAACCAACACAATGTTGTTAGGTGACTCTATGGATCCTCTAATGGCAGGCCCACAAACAACCCACAAACTTTGGTGTCATTCGGTAGTAGCAGCAACACAATGGCTCTACTCATATCTATAGCCATAGGATTCATCTGCTATTGATTCCAATAATAACCTTCACCATTGAGGTCTTGTGGCTGTGAATCAATATCCTCAAGAGGAGGTGGGTTGTTGTCATTCTCATTTTCATTATTGTTTTGATTCAGAGTTATATTCATTGTGTTATTTATGTCATCTTGGGCCATCCTTCTCAATCTTCTCTAGATCTCTAAGTTAAACAGAGTCAAGGGAATGCATCGACTTTGCGTGTTGGGTGTACACAACACCTGTAAACTAAAATAGAACAAAAACAACAACAAATATAAAATGAGGGAAATGAGGATTAATTCCCAAACTACTCAAATTAAACAAGTTTAGCTGTATTCTCAGGAAACAGTGCCAAAATCTTGATGTGGCCCAAGATACACCTCTTTTTTGAAGGCTAAAGTGAATGTTGTCAGGATATGTAACCTAACTGAGGTTAGTATCAATCCCACAGGGAATATGATAGACTTAGAAGAATTTAAAGTAATTCGGGTCGATTAACCTACTTATCTTCCCAAAGAGGGGAGGGTTGTAACAACTATGAAAACTAATCCTAAACTAAGACAAGTGTTAAATCAGTTTGAAGTGTAACTAGGGTATTGTGCTTCCCATGGTTCCCCAACTCAATATTACTAGATAATTGAATTTTTTTCCAGTGTGCAGCATGCAGAACGACAAGTTAAGCTTACCAAACTCTTTGATCCAGGCGAGAGGTAAACTTCACTATGTGATTTGATCCATACCTGCAGTGTGACAACACTAACCCTTACCTATTGTTATAGTACAACCTCCCCTTGGCCTAGTTTGGTTGATTAGATGAGAAACATTAATTGAATCCTGTTAATTAATTTCTTTTTCTATTCATTACTATCTTGATCCAGTCAGTAACTCTAGGTGAGTTCTATCATAGACCACTATTAAAAAGCATTCAAACTGAAGAAAATTAATTAATACATGCACGCACACTTTTCTAAAAATATAAATTATCCAATTTTACCTTATTAATTCTTAATGGTTCCCAAAACCCTAGTTGTGGATATGGCTACTCATGACAATGTAGATGCAAGAATCATGAATTTCAATAATAAAATTGAGCACTTACACAAGAAAATTGATCACAATAAATCCAAGATCTTTACCAAGAATCATAAGATTGAACTAAAGACAAATAATTATTCGCAAGTGTTTCTCTTAAGCTCTCTACTATTCTCTACTAATCTGTAACGTTTCCTTTCAAACAATAACCTAAAAAACCTATTTATAAAATTTGAAATACAAAACCAAAACGAATTAGGAGAACTAGATCGACAGACTCTAAAGGCTCTTTCTACGGGCCGTATAATGTTTTAGACGTGTAGTTGGGCTTTTGTAGATTGCATCTCCAATTCTGGGGATGACTTCTATGACACCGTTCTACGACCCATATAATGTTTTACGACATGTAAGGGGTTTCATCTGATGAATTTTTAGCAACTCCCGATTTTCTGGTCCTCAAGACATAACACTAAGTCTATGACTCGTATAATCTTCTATGACTCATCTGCATATTCGTAAACTTAATTTCAGAAAATAACCCTTCACTTGAATTTTTTACAAAACTAGATCTATGGCCCATGGAATTCTCTATAGCTTGTAAAAGGTCTCGTGAACCCTCAACTTCAGTAATATTTGCACACTTTGCCCAAAAATAGTTCCAACCCTGTAATCCTACAAAACAGACATAAAATCACATCAAATCTACTATCATTGCTTTGAGAACATGCAAAACTCTGATTTTTAAGCATCAAATATGTTATATTTTGATAGCACATCATCCAGCCTGATACCCTCTTTAGATACCACGTGCCACAAGAAAGTCACAGGCTTAAGCCAGAACTCACACTTAGAAAACTTAAGATACAACCTGTTATCCCTAACTGTCTGTAGCACAATCCGAAGGTGCTGGGAATACTGCTCCCGACGTTGTGAATATACCAGAAAATCATTGATAAAGACCATGACAAAGGTGTCCAAGTATTGACAAAATACCTGAGTCATCAAATCCATAATTGTTACAGGGGCATTAGTCAGGACAAATGGCATTACTAGGAACTCATAATGCCCACAGCGAGTCCTAAAGGCAGTCTTCTGAATATAATCTTCCCAAATCCTCAAATGGTACCTTGATCTCAGATCAATCTTAGAAAACACTGCTTCCCCCTGCAACTAATTAAAATATTAGTCAATATGAGATTGAAGATAGTAGTTTTTTACTATCACCTTATTTAACTGTCGATAATCAATACATTTTCAAAGAGTCCCACCCCACTTTGTCACAAATAAGACAGAGGATCCCAAGGACACTTAGCCGTATGAGTCTCAAATCTAGCAAACTCTGAAGATACGTGCTGAGCAACTTAAGCTCTACAGGCACTATTCGCTATAGGGGAATAGATATAGGCTTAGTGCTTGTGTCAACCCTCTATCGCAAAATCGACCTCTCACCCAAGTGTCAACCTATATAAGTCTGCAGGAAATATGTCAGGAAACTCATAAGTAATAGGCATGGACTCCACAGTAGGAGCATCAATAGTCATATCACGAATATGGGCTAAGCAAGCCCAACACCCTACAGATATCAATATTTGATCTTGAATATGTGATATAATACCCGCATCTACCTGACTCATGGACCCCTACAAGACCACTAGAGACATCCCTAGTATCTCCAAGGTGACAATCTTAGCATAAAAATCTAATACAGCATAAGGTGTGGTTAACTAATCCATACCTATAAAATATCAAAACCTAGCATATCAAGTAGTATCAAATTAGCCCAAGTATTGAAACCCTGAAGAGTAATTGTACAACCTTTGTAGATTCAATTTATCACAATTGAATCCCCCACTACGGTCGGTGCCTGAATCAAGAGGAGAGACTCAGAAGTCATACCTAAGTAAGAAACATAGTATACTAACACATAGGAGAACATAGAGCTTGGATCATATAAGGCTGATGCTAGCTTCTAGCATACTGTAGTCATATGTGATGGCCTCATCAGAAACCTTGACCTCGGCCCATGCTAGAGCGATGTAAAACTAGCCCTAACAGTCTCTCCCTCAGACATCACCTCCAGCCCCAACTCTATCTCCCTTGATGGGACCTCTAGAATCCTACTAAAAGCTCTACTGGTCCTTACAATCTCTATACTTATCATCGCTGCGACCTTGCTCCTGACCCTTGCCCTTGCCACTTGGTTAAAAAGTTGACTTAGTGGGCTATGGGGCGACAAGTGCTGTTCAGTGCGCTGGAAAGCCTCTGAGCCAATGCTCTAGTGCTCTGTCCTAAAAATAACCTAAAAATG
Source organism: Solanum ossicruentum (assembly GCA_025774065.1). NCBI lineage: Eukaryota > Viridiplantae > Streptophyta > Magnoliopsida > Solanales > Solanaceae > Solanum > Solanum ossicruentum. The sequence continues at coordinate 55,796 of JAOTQR010078511.1, forward strand.
CCCTGTCACAGCGACCAAAGTCATACTGCCCCGATCTAGATGTCCTAGAATCCTGACTACCTGTAGAGGGTGACCCAACTTCCTTAATGAAGCAGAATCCTCTCCCTTTATCTACGTCCAATATGATAAGAGAAACTACCCCAATTGGAAGTACTTGACCCCTGGTTTCTACCCTCAAATTGCTGGCTAGTCTTACCCTACTGACACCTCTTCAGAGACCTATCACCCAACACTCGAAACCCCAACTAGGAATCATTGAACTCTCTCTCACATCTGACCTACTTGTTGCTGCCCCCTTGGGCCTCACAACTAATCCGCTCCAAAGAATAAGCATGATCAATGATATCTAGAAATGACTGATTGATGTCACAAATGCATGTGTACCTATCCTCAACTATCGCATTAATCCCTGCACAGAGTAACGAATTTACTCATCCTTGGTAAGCAAGATAGGTATGGCACACTAAGAGCGCTCTTAGAATCTCACCTTATACTTTTACATGGTCATTTGCCCCTGCTTAAGTCGCACAAACTAATCCCAGTGTCAGTTCCTGAAACTCTTGGGCACAAATCTCGTCATAAAGGCCTCTATGAACTCTGCTCAAGTCACTGGCATAGCATCTGCCGAACTGGTCTCTCAGCAAGTCCACTACCACTATTTGGAGGTCCTATCTAGCTTATGAGCGGCAAACTCCATACCTCGAGACTCTAGCAGTTGCAATGCTTGTATCCACTCCATACATGCTACCAGAAACTACTGCACATCCTCTTTCATAGCTCTTGAAAATCTCAGCGGGGCCAACTTCAGAAAGTATCCAGGTAACCACTAGTCTTGAAATGTTACTGCTTCCTCTCACTAGACCGGAGCCTCTAGAGTAGCAGGCTCTGATGGTGCATTGATTGGATGAGTGGAAGCTAGTGCTACACCTTATGGTATGGCTCCAAGCATTACTATCAATTGGCTAATGGTCGCTTACACCTCTGGTGTAACTTAAAATGCAGTGGGGAGCTTTTGCCTCTGACTACAGTAGAGTTGGGGTAGCTGGTCTCTACTCTATGAGCTCCCAAGGCTACTCCCTATCTGGGTCTAACAGTGCAGCCCTACCCCAACCCTGAGTCTATCCTCCATGTGCCATATCTGCATGATAGGAATGAAGTCAGATTCTTAGATATCAAAGGACCATTGACAATATTGCACAATATGAATCAACAACACAAGAAGTTTCCTAAACATCCCATAGCCTCCTGCGGATAAGCCAGGGATGTCTTTGCACCCATCCACAAGACTCTACTAGACAGTAGCTCTATACAACTAAGACCAGTGAACCTTAAGCTCTGATACTAACTTGTTACGATCCAGTTTCGGCCATGATGGCACCTCTTAGATCTCACATATACGCAAGCCAATTATCCCACCCTAGGGTTCATATCCTAGAACTTTAGCGACAAATATAATCGATACAATGAAATAAATCAATTCAACAGAACCTGGAAGTCAACTGTACAGAGCTACAATAGACACAAGCACACACTAATACATATACATAATAAGTATCATAATATACATAGCCAAGAGTACTTCTACAAATACAAGACACTGTACAGTACAAGACCTATGTCTTGATACAAAGGACGACCACAAAAAGGGAGGTAACTGTGAGTAGCTAGAGCTATCGGTGCTCCCCAAATGTCTCTTGAATTCTCACGAGTCCCCCAAAATCAGGGCTCATATTTAGAACCTGGACTTGCACCATAGGAAGATGTAGAAATGTAGGGGGTGAGTACCAGAAAATGGTACCCAGTAGGTATCATTGGTTGACTGAGTGAAATACTAAACATATAGAAAGCTCAAATATAGAGAACTATAGCAAATCTCGCAGTCAAACTCAGATCTAGGAATAAGCATGTCTGGAAAAAACCTGAAACCCAACTAAGCTAACCAAGGTGATGTGTAATGATGCCTATGGACAAAGACTAAATAGGCTTGCATCATAACCAACCGAGTTGAGGCATAGTGCTATATGCAGGTCTAAGGACTTAATATCTATATCTGTACGCTAATTGGTCGCCCATAAGCTCAAAAGGTACAACCACGTACAATCTCACCAAAAGAATCACAATGGAACCTCACTCTCAATGTCACAAGATCAGTAGTCAAGTTGTACATGGGTGTAAAGACCTAATGTCTAATCTTGAACGCCTCTTGAGCCCTCATAAGCTTATAGGGTACACCCATGCACAATCAGGGTGCATATAGGTGTATGGATCCCCGAGTAATCAACTGGATCCTTGACCAAAAGTACCACATATCAATCGGGTCCTCGACCTAATGTATCGTAACGGTGGGACGATGTCACGACCAAAGCCTAGGGCCTAGACGTGACACAGCGAATGGGGAAGCCGAAGGGACCCCTAATAAGCCTCTTAGCATATCAATAGCACATCTTTGTTCGCAGAAGCAAAATAAGCATTACAAGATATAGTAAGCATTACAAGATATAATAAGCCTTGTCCCACGAAATACTTGAAATAATTATACTTTAATCATAACATGAATAACTTGTAAGAAGATTACTTAAGTAGCTCATAAATATGCTTGACCTCTAATAGTAAGCCTAACGTGAACATGAGAGTAATAATAATACAACATGAGCCCTTGCTTTAACATGAAATGGCTCACAAGAGGTAAAAATCCTGAAAATATGGCTTGACTTGTTACTTGTAACATCATAGATACTTTCGATGAATTCCATACATGCTTGAAAGCCCTTCTTCATCATATAGTCACTTGACTTTTAAATGATGTAATAGATTATCAATAACTTGAGAATTCTTGTCATGCCATTTTATCAAACTCATGGTGGGTTCATGATACTTGTTCAAAATCATTCAATTCGAGAGCAAAACAAAATCAATAAACTCAATGCAAATCAACTCACCAACATAATAGTAAAACCCTCATGTAGGGTACCTTGAATCCATCACAAAACTCATAATAGTTCATAGTTTTCATTAATCAAAACATGCATAGTCTCAAGAGATATAATCAAATCATAGAATACACTTTAAATGAACATTTATGCATAATCAATAAATACTTCATAAAACTCAAATATAATTTATACTCATAATCCATAATAATAGATATCCATAGGTAATATAACCTAAAAACATGCAATTTTCATAAAAAAGGAAGGTTGGGCTCCATGGGTGAGAGGACCTATGGATGAAGACCCACATACCTTAAACCTGAAATTCCTTGAGGTGAACATGAAATAGACTTGGATCTTGAAATGAGTCCTTGAGTTCCAAAATTGAACTTGAAATCCTTATATTTGAGTGAGAGAATTGATAGAGTCTTGGAGAGGTTTTAGAGAGGGTTTTATGAGTTATATAGTTGAAAAATGGCTAAGTGTGAGTGATTTCATGTTTAAGTGGCCATGAGTCTGTGACCCTAATGTCCTTGGGTGAAATAAGAAAGCCAAGAAAAATAATACACTGGTCTGTGCCCCTGGCGCAACACATATCAGATGCGGAGCAACATTTACACTAGTTCGCGCCCTTGGCATGCCACAACCAAGCCGTGGACAGACACTGGACTATGAAAAATTAGTGAAAATTATTTTTTCGCTATGGCTATTCTAAAATTTGGGTTATACTCATTTCTCAGTCAATTTTTCCCCCTGATCGAGAATATGAAGCTGGATTTTCGAAATCACACATGAATTTTGAGATATATGGAAATTATGATTATTGGGAATTCCAAAACACATGTGGGGCATTTCAGACGAGTCCTCCACGAGAGAAAGAATCCCCTGCGAGAGAAAAAATCCCCCTCGTATAGTGAATAAGGTCTCAAACTTAAAGCAATCGGTGTGATAAATCCCTCTGAGCAAGCGACAATGTCGCTTGCTCAAAAAGTAGCCAACTGGCTCCCTGACCCAAAATATCAGTAGGTGCCCGGGCCTTTTTCGAATTGACACCTGGGTCTCGAGCACTCGGATGTGGCCACCAGAGACTATAGACTGTGGGGAGAATCACTTTGGTCTTGGACACTTGGAAGTGACCACATGAGACTAGAAAATATAGGGTGCATCAACCAGGTCTCAGAGCATAGAAATAGTCATCCACCACTAGTTTATATGACTTTGAACCTCCAAGTTCATACTACCCCTCCAAACAAGAATCATACCCCTCCAACTAGACATAACCATCACCTCCCTTTGATATAACATATAACCCTACCCTCATGTAAGAAGAAAAACTAATACATTGAAGCTAACACCATATACAAGAGTGTATGTGTCATTGATTAGTTTAAAACCAGGCCTAACAGGGACAAATGCTAAAATCTAGCCAACTACAAGTAATAAATGTAAAGCATGGCAATTATAATTATATCACAAGTATCGATAAAAACTAAGACCAACAGAGTCATATCTATACTTAAATCAGGTCACAGTACGATATATAATCAACGAATAGCCTCACAAACAACAAATATTAGTAGCGTTAAGCTACACACACCCATACAGTTAAGGGTTAGATCAAAACACATACGTTGTCCATGGAACCAATCCATACTTAACCTTTACCAGGTCTCTCTGTCAATAATACCAACCAATACCGAGATTATAGCTAATATAACTACCAATATAAGAGTACAATACTCCAAGGTTATATACTATGCATACAGAGCACAACTAATCACATACCATACATATGTCATGGCTCAACTATTAACCAACACCCTTCTACACATTTCAGCTCAACATGCATACATTCCAACTCAGTCTAAGGTTACGAGAAGCCTAGACTACCTGGCAGATGATTCCTCACATCTTGACTTAATCTATCTAAGCCTATATCTCCTGATTGCTTCCCAACACTGCTCAACTATCAAAATACAATTCACAAGATTAATATAGTCATATTCGCCATAAGATCTTGAGAAATGGTTGAAATCATCTTAATAGCACCTAAAACAAAGAAAAATAAGGATCGCACACAAAATACTAAAAGAATTCTTATAAAATGATTCCCATTTCACCCCGAGTCTACAATAAGAAATTTAGTGTGAAATGGACCCCAGAAGGCTTAGAAATGGCACAAAAACCAGGTTGTATTCTTTACCAAAAAATTTTTTTGTCAAAATTTTTCGGTCAAATTTTATGGAAACCAACTAAATTTATAGGAATCTAAGCATATCATATTCCCCTCAAAGAGTAGAAAAACTTATATCAAAATTTTACTTAATTCTATAAAGAATCGACTGACATATAATAACATAAATTTTTCACACAATTACAAGAGCATAGCATGCTAAAATGTTTTTAAATTGAAATATATGGCAAAATCAAAATCTAACACCACCACAACGTTCCTCGTGAAAATTTTAAGTCATGTAGCCATTTGATCATAAAAGAAGGAGCTCTGGATGAAAAAATTTATGTTTGAAACAAATGGGGGTAAGGCGTTATTCACGATGGGTCTTATATAGGCCAGACACCACCCTCATTTGTCCTCCGTGAATGCGGGTGTTGCGTTGTGAATGCAGTGCCTTGGTATAATGACCAACCTATAAGCCTAGTTGTCACACGATAAAAAATACACTAGAAGGCACCTTATCTAAACCATCGTAAGCATTCATAGGTATTTAATGAAAATAATTTATAGGAAAACTAAATAAAAAGGGCTATCGCTATTTTAGCAACAAACCAACTACTACATTATGGATGGACCAGTAACGGTCCATTTTCTATTGTGCTGTCAAAACACAACAATTTTGATGCTTCAAACTTGAAATATTCTGTTTCGTAATGTGATGTTAGTTGATTTTATGTGTTTTGTATTTGGTTTGATTGATTTTGGGAAGAATATGCAAAAGTTGCTTATTTTGAGAAGTTACAAGACCCTTTACGGGCCCTAGAGCATCCTACGAGACGTGAAGGAGATTTTGTGTGTAATTCCATTGAGTGGCAGATTTTCAGAAGTTTATTCTACGAACATGCAGATGGGTCATGAAACATTTTAGAGTCATATATCAAGTCTCGTGCCCTTAGGATCAGAGTAAACGCCCTTCTAAAGTTTCATCTATGTGTCATAGAATATTTTACGGGCCGTAGAGGGGTGTCATAGATGTCAAGTCCAAATTTGAAACAATGAAGTACGAAAGCCCGAATATGAGCCGTAAATCACAATATAACTTGTAAAGCATCTCGTGAGGCATGCCGACCCAGTTATCCTATTTTGTTTAGGACATGTATTTTAATTATTATAAATAGGTTTCATGGTTATTTTCTTAGAGAGTTCAAAAAGTTTATCGACAAAGAGTGAGATAGAATAGAGAAAGATATTGGAGAGTTTTGAGATTCACATGTACTCTTTGATTTCATCTTCTAATTATTATCGTGTGATTCTTATTAAAGCTTGGATTTACTTGTACCTAGCTCAATTGTATAAGTGCTCTATTATTTCATTCAAATTCATAATTCTTACATCTACACAAATCATAAGTAGCTAAATCCACAAATAGGGTTGTGGAAACCATGAAGAGCTAACAAGGTAAAATCGGATAGTTCAAAATTCTTGGAAAGTGTGCATGCATGTACTAGTTAAGTCACTTCATTTTGCATGTTTTCTAGTGGTGGTCAACATTAGAACCCGCCTAGTGTTACTGACTGGACCATGATATAATAAATAGGAAAAGAGATTAATTATCAAAATTCAGTTGATGTGTTCTCGTCTAATCCACCGAACTAGGGAAAGGGGAGGTTGTACTGGGACAATAGGTAAGAGTTTGTAATGTCACACTATGGAGATTGGCCAAGTCACATAGTAAAATTCGCATCTCTCCTTGGCCAAAGGGTTTGGTGAATTTAACTTACCATCTTGCAGGATACACACTAGAAAAGAATAAGGTTATTCGGTGATACTAAGTTAGGGAATCATGAGGAACACAATACCCTAGTTTCTCTCCATATTGAATTAAACACTTATATTAGTAAGCATTACTTTCATTAGTTGTTATTAACCCCCCTCCCCCCTCCCCCCCGAGAAATAAGTTAATTAGTAACCCAATTTGCATAATTGAATTCTTCTGAGTCTATAGTACTCACTTGGGTTCAACCCTAACTTTAGTTAGATTCTATTTCTTCGCAATGACCGCTTTATCTTCATAAAGGAGGTGTACCTTGGACAACATCAAGATTTTGGTCCCATTGTCGTGTAATACAACTAGGCTTGTTTAATTCAAGTGATTTGGGTATTAATCATTATTTCCATCATTCTAATTTTTTATTGTTTTTATTTCTTTACAGGGTGTAAGTGTAGTGTATGCCCAACAAGCAAAGTCAAGGCAGACCCTTGAATCCATTTGACCTAGAGATCTAGAGAATATTGAGAAGAATGACCGAAGATAATGCCAACAACGTAGCTAGTGCAATTCTGAATAGGAATGAGAATGAAAATGCCAACAACGAAAATCGACCTCCTCTGAGGATATTGCTCCACAACCACATGACTTCAATGCAAACACTTATCAATGAAACTGATACCACTTGAATCCTATGGCTATGGAGGTAGCTGAAGTTATTGTGTTTCCACCACTATCGGATGATACAAAATTTGTGGTTTCGAGTGGGTTGCTTTAGATGTTGTAAAACCGTGGGTTGTTTGCGGGCTTACCATTAGAGGATCCTATTAGCCATTTACACAATAATGAATGTTATTGCAAAAGTGTAATGGGAACATAGAATCTGTCTATTGATACTGAGGGACTTCGTGTCTTTCCAATATCTCTTATAGGTAATGCAGCACTATGGCTATCTGAGCTCCCTTAAGTGTTCGATCACCAATTGGTATGAGTTGCAAAAGGCATTATTAGAGATGTACTTCCCAGAGATCGAAGAAGCTCAAGTTGAAAGATCAAATAACAACTTTGAGCAACTTCTTGGTGACTCAATCGGTACTACATAGGAGCAGTTCACCAAGTGATTGAGGAGTGTCCAGAACCATAAAATAGTTGATGATGCTTTAGTGGAGATCTTCTACCATGCCCTCGATGAAAATGGTTAAGATTGTGCTGATACCATTATAAGGGGTATGTTCTTAAATCAACAATTTATAAGGATTGCTGAGAGGATGGAGAGAGTGGTCATGACAAATCATGCATGAGGAAAAGAGATAGAGCATCTACAAAAATCTCATGCGCTTTGAGTATTTGTTCAGATCATGCCAACATAAATGAAGATATTATGCAAGAGCTTGCCCGAATTTGTATAGGCATAGAGGTGATGATGAAGCAAAATTAGGAAAGAGTCAATACAATTGATCATCAGCCTCTGCATGCACCCATGAATGATGATCCCTACTATGAGGAGGACATATATTTTATTAGTGATCAGACTGGTGTTCAGAAGGGGGGTTTCTGGACCAATGCCCAACGGTCCAATCAGTACTATTAGCAACAAGGTAATCAATAGTATTAGCACTAAGGTCAAGCAAACCAAGGTCAGAACTTCAACGAGATAGAGCTTTCAAAGACAATGAGGGAGGGTACTATGACTGGAATAGAGGATAAGATAGAGATGTAAATTGGGGCCACAAATTTCATGACCCAAACCTAGGGCCTAGACATGACACGTCTAATGGGAAACCCAAAGGAACCTTAAACAAGCCTCTTAACTTATCATTACACATTATTGGTTGCGGAAGCATATAAAAGACATAAATAGTAAGAATAGGGCCAAAGGGGAAAGCTTGCGTAACATCATAATCAAGAAACAAAGAGTCGAAGCCCATATCATAGATACATAATATGTCCAACAAACACCTCTAGTACTTAGATAAGAGCGGGGGCCAAGTCAAAGCAACTGGGCTCACCCTCATAGTCAAAATCGATAATAAAGTAGAATGTCTCAATATATAGTAATACCAAAACAGACTAAGGTCCCCGAAGTGGAGGACTCACCAACTAGCTAGAGTAGTACTGAACTAGCCATATGGAGGAGGAGGAGGATCAACTTGGGCACCAGTTCCTACATGGTGATATCATGTAGGAAAGAATATATGTTAGTACATATGAATATACTAAGTATGTAGGATGCAATGCAACAAGGCATATGCATCATAATCAAATACGTAATAATAGGAAATAGACATAATATAACAATATGACATGTATGATAAATGCATAAGTAAAACATGCTTAAGTAACTCATGCTCATATAGGATATCGTATGTGTAGAAGAGACCAAGCTAGCTTTCTAAAGTAAAAACCCTTCATAGGTTGGTGATGATGCCACCCCATCACTTAAGTGATGAGGTACAAGCCCCTCACTAGGTTGATGAGTACAAGCCTCCATCGAGGTTGATGATGATGCCACCCCATCACCCTAGTGGTGAAGTACAAATCCCTCGCTAGGTTAATGAGTACGAACTCCCATCTAGGTTATTCGGGCTCTTGGTCCCTCTGATTGGGCATGGTCTTTACAACACTTTTATATAGAATTCATCATATGTATAAGCTCATTTCATCCTCATAACATCATTCACATCATATCTCATGCTTTGGACCTTCAATTACTCAAGAAACCATAGCCGAACATTTTATCAAATACTTGATGGGTGTGTAATGGGGGTACAAGACATTGAAATTTAGAGATGAAATCATGCAAGAAAATCCATTGTAAAACCATCAATAACACCTTGCAACACCCTAGAGCAATATACATCAAAAGCCCTCATCAAACCTTTCAACAAATCTAAGATTTATGGCTCAAAACATAGCAAAGCAGTCACAACTTTACATAGTTTTAACATAGTTCATAGACATGTTCATACTGGTAAACCCTTTTGTAAAATCAACTTTAAATCATTAAAATTTAGTAAAAAGAAGATTAGAACACCATGGGTGGAAGAACCAATGGCTAAAACCTATATACCTTAGCTTTGGAGAGACTCTTGGTGAAGATTGAAAATGATAGAAGGAAATCCTTAGTTCCATATAAGGGTTTTGAGACTCGAATTTAGGATTGAAAAATATGGGTAGGTATTTGAGTGTTGAGGAATATTTAGGATGATATGAGGGTGAAATATGGCTAAATATATGTAAACAGATGTTTGAAAACACTTAGGCCCAAGAATCAAAATTCATTGCCTAAAAGAAAAATAATTGGGAGGAATTTACATAGGTTCCCGTCGTGGACCTATTATGTTGACCAAGTTTACACATGTCCGTAACAACTGTGCGTCGCGACACCGTTGCAGACCGATTTTGGAATTTGAAATTTTAGAAATTTGGAATTATGATTCGATTACTCTAAAATCAGGGTTAGACCCATCTCCCACTTAAAATGAACCCTTGATAAAAAATATGAAGTCATAGTTTTGATATCACGCGCGGATTTTAAGATATATGAAATTTAAAATTTTGGGAATTCCGAGGCACATTTCGGGCCACTTTTTGGGGTGGTTTCAGCATCTCTCCCTTAGGGACATTCATCCCCAAATGTAAATGAGACATACAAGAAAAGAATGATCATAAACAATTCAGCCCCAATAAGAATACAACATTATATTTAAAACACCATTTTCAAAATCTCAGCATAAACGTAAAATCATCACAAATTGGCCAACTTAAACAAGAATGCATATGAATGACATAGGGTTGGAAATATAAAATTGAAATCACATAAGGGACTTAAAATTATTACCTTAGGCTTGATTGAAGTAGAAAAGATAAGGATACCGCTTTTGCATGTCCGCTTCGGCCACCTATGTAGCACTTTTGACTTGTTGGTTCCTCCAAAGGACATTAACAGATGCCTCTTCCTTGTTCCTTAATCTTTTCACTTGTCGATCCAAAATCTAAAACGAAAAATCCTCATAAGTCAAGTTATCTTCAACAACAACCACAACATCAAGAGGTATAATAACATTAGGATCACCAATACACTTTTTCAACATAGAGACATGGAACGCCGGATGAACCAAATTTAATTCACTAGGAAATTACAAATCATAAGCTACCTTGCCAATCCATTTTATCAGCTCATAAGGACCAACATATCTCGTAATCAACTTCCCCTTTTTACCAAAACACACCACACCTTTCATTGGAGAAACTTTCAAATAGACCCAATCACCCACTTTGAATTCAAGGTCTCTTCTTCTCATATCAGCATAGGATTTATGATGATTTTGGGCTGTTTTCAACCTTTCTCAAATCATCCTAACCTTATCAAGAGCTTCCATAACGAGATCCAGACCTAATAAAGCCACCTCTCCAACATCAAACCAACCCACCAATGATCTACAATGACTCCCATAAAGAGCCTCAAAAGGAGTCATATCGATGCTAGAGTGATAGCTATTATTGTACGAAAACTCAATCAATGGAAGATGATCATCCCAACTACCCTTAAGCTCCAAGACACAATCCCTAAGCATATCCTCAAGAGTTTGAATTGTCCTTTAGGCTTGGCCATCCGTTTGAGGGTGGAAGGTCGTACTAAGGTGAACTTTTTACAAGACCCTTTTGAAACCACCAACACGAGGAATACACAAACTCTCTTGGTACCTAAGGGAACCATCTCCCCCTTGGGAGAAAACCTCTACTTTGCGCTCTTTCACCAAGGCCTCACGGAGGAATCAAGATCTTGTTTTGCTATCACCTCATCAACCAATGAAGACTTAGACCCATCAACAACAACAACCCCATCATCACCAACCTCTTCAAAACCTAACCTCCAATATAGCCAATTGATGCACCTCCCTAGCCATTTTCTTACCACCACCATTGACATTAGTTAGGCTACCCATAGACACCCTACTCAAAGCATCTGCCACAATATTTGCCTTACTCGGATGATAATGCACACTCATATCATAGTATTTAAGAAGTTCTAACCATCTTCTTTGCCTCAAGTTAAGATCCTTTTGAGTGAAGACATATTGGAGGCTCTTGTGATCGGTGAACACATTAACATGTACCCTATACAAGTAATGACACCAAATCTTTAATGCACACACAATGGCGGCTAATTCTACATTATGGGTAGGGTAGTTCCTTTCATGTACCTTGAGTTTCCTAGAACCATAAGCTATGACCATACAATTTTACATCAACACACTACCCAAACCAACTCGGGAAGCATCACAATACACCACAAATCCTTCAAGCACATCTGGTAGTGATAATATAGGAGTAGACACCAGCTTGTCTTTGAATGTTTGAAATATCCTCTCCAACTCATCAGTCCACACAAACGTAACCTTCTTTTGAGTCAATTTTGTCATAGGGGAAGCAATAGAGGAGAACCCATTCAGAAACCTTCTATAATGACCCACTAGGCCTAGGAAGCTCCTAATATCTGACGGGGTCAATGGTCTAGGGCAATTTCTAATCACATCGGTCTTCTTAGGATCCACCTTAATTCCATCTCCCGATAACACATGACCCAAGAATGCAAACTCCTTTAACCAAAATTCACATTTTTCATATTTGGCAAAATTTCTCCTCCCTTAATCTTTGCAACACAATCCTCAAATGCCCCATATGTTCCTCCGTACTATGTGAATATATCAAATATACCATCAATGAAGACAACAACAAAGGAATCAAGGTAAGGTTTGAGGATCCTATTCATTAGGTCTATGAAGATGGCCGGTGCATTGGTCAACACAAAAGACATCACCACAAATTCATAATGCCCATATCTAGTCCGGAAGACCGTCATGGGGATATCACACTCCCTCACCCTCACTTGATGATACGTGGACCGAAGATCAATCTTAGAGAAATGGATAGCCCTTTGCAATTGATCAAACAAATCATCAATCCTATGAAGATGATACCTATTCTTGGTAGTGATCCTATTGAGTTGATGGTAGACAATACACACCCTAAGGCACCCATCCTTCTTCTTTACAAGCAATACTGGTGCACCCCAAGGTGATTGACTAGGTCTATAAATCCCTTCTCCAACAAATCCTTCAATTGTTCCTTTAACTCATCCAACTCCACTGGGGCCATATGATAAGGGGGAATAGAGATAGGTTGAGTATCATGGAGGAGGTCTATACCAAAATCTATTTTCCTTTCGGGAGGAACACTGGGAAGGTCGTATGGGAAGAGCTCCAGGAACTCATTTACAATCGGAACTGACTCCAAAGAAGGGGCTTTAGACTCCACATTTCTAACCCTCACAAGATGGCAAAGACACCCCTTGGAGATCAACTTACGAAATTTAATGCAAGAACTGAATCTAGCCTTGACTACTACATCTTGATTCTCCCACTCAAGGATTGGTTTAGTAGGGAAGGAACTTCGCCCTACGGGTTCTACAATCAATAGAAGCATAGTAGGCATGCAACGAATTCATCCCAAGAATGACATCAAAATCAACCATGTCCAATTCAACCAGATCACAAGGCAACAACTTATGCAAAATGCAAATAGGACAACTTCTATAAACCTTCCTAGCAACAATAGAGGCACCAATAGGAGTAAATACTTCAGATGACTTATGCAACAACAACAATAGAGGCACCAATAGGAGCATACACTTCATATGACTCATGCAACAGCTCAGGATTAACATGGAACTTTTGGGCAACAAAGAGGGTAACAAAAGAAAGAATGGCACCCGAATCAATTAAAGCATATGCATCAAAGTTAAAGATTTTCAACATACCGATAATAACATCGGGAACCTCACCAAGCCATTGCCTCCCATATAGAGAATAAAACTGATTGGGCCTTAGGACAGCACCTTGAGGACCACCTCTACCCAAAGGAACCACATTTACACCTTGGCCCTTGCCACGGTTTCTTGGACAATCCACCTTTTTGTGACAAAGCTCCCCACAATCAAAGCATGCATTAGAACTCTTCAAACACAGGCCTCTATGACTCTTCCCACATGTAGGACATATATCACTTGGAGGCACACCACCAACACCTTGAGGCCTAGGGATGTCATTGGCAAACCCCCTATTAGTAGCATGAGAAGACCCTTGGCCTTGATGAAATCGGCCACCCCTTTGGAACTTACCCCCAAGATGGGCCCTCTCAGCCTCATGTCCCCTTCTCTTCCTCAACTTTTCTTCCTCCATTTTCTCGGCATATTTCATCAACCGAGGAAAGTCCATGTCACTAATTAGCAAACCGAACTAACATTCTTCACTCACGAAGTATTAGACCCCCATCACAAACTTGTTCATCCTAGATCTAGGATCGGCCACCAAATGAGGAGCATACATTGAAAGTTAATTAAACTTGAGGGCATACTCCCTCACACTCACAACACCTTGTTTCAAGTTCATGAACTCTACCAGCTTAGCTTCCATAAGCTTAAGAGGGAAACTCGACTAAGGAAAGCAAATCTAAACTCCTCCCAAAGGACCACATTACCAATTTCCTTCTCCTTCCATTGATCATACCATACTTGGGCTACTCCTTTGACTTGGTATTCCGCCAATTTTGCCTTTTTATTCATCCCAACCCCCATGATATTCAAGATTTTGTAGACCTCATCAATGAACTCTTATGGATCTTCATCCACCTTTTACCCATAACACCAGAGGATTCATCCTCATGATATCCCTTACCCTAGCTCCAGAGGTAGTAGCATGAGGGGCTTGGTCCCCTTGATTGACTTGATTGGCCACAACTTAGGCAAGTATAGTGAGGGCATCCCAGAGCTCACCATTGGCAGGTTACTCCTCCGGAGTTTGGGACCTTCTTCCTCTAGTGTTTGGCAAGATCTAGCATAGTAAACAATATTTTTAAGGGGAAAAAACTCACTACAACTCTATAGCATGACTTGGAACATGAAGAAGGGAAACATTTCCTATAATTCCTCATAGCCTCCAATTCATAGTCATGGCGCGCTTCACAACCATGAATAGGACTCTAATCAACGTAGTGTGTTGGACTCCGAGGATCTATCAACCTAGTGCTCCGATACCAACTTTTTCACAATCCAAGCCTAGGGACTAAACATGACACGGTGAATGAGAAACTCGATAGAACCCCAAACAAGCCTCTGAACTAATCATTACATCTTATTGGTTACAGAAGCATATAAAAGACCTAATGAGTAAGAATAAGAGCAAAGAGGCTAAGGGGAAAGCTTCCATAACATCATATTCAAAAGACAAAGAGTCAAAGCTCATATCATAGATAAATAACATGTCTAATAAACACATCTAATACTTAGGCACGAGTAGGGGCCAACACATAGCAACCGGGCTCACCCTCATAGTCAAAATAGACAATAAAGAAGAATGTCTCAATACATAGTAAAAGCAACATAGACTGAGGTCCCTGAAGTGGAGGATTCACCATCTAGCTTGAGTAGTACCGAGCAAGCCATGTGGAGGAGGAGGATGACTAACTTGGGCACCGGTTCTTATTTGGTGATATCATGTTGGCAAGAGTATGTATTAGTATTTTTGAATGTACTAAGTATGAAGGATGCAATGCAACAGTGGATAGACATCATAATCCAATGCATAACAATAGGCAATAAAAATAATATAACAATATGGCATGTATTATAAATTTATAAGTAAAACATGCTTAAGTAACTCATGCTCATATAGGATATCATATGTATAGAAGAGATTTAACTAGCTTTCCAAAGTACAAACCCTTTGGTAGGTTGGTGATGATGTCACCCTATCACTTAGTTGGTGAGGTACAAGCCCCTCACTAGATTGATGAGTGCAAACCCCCATCGAGGTTGATGATGATGCCACCCCATCAACCTGGTGGTGAAGTATAAAACCCTCACTAGGTTGATGAGTACAAACCCTCATCTAAGTTATCCATTAGATATGGTCTAATACAACACTTTATGTAGAATTCATCATATACATAAGCTCATTTTATCATCATAACATCATTCACATCATATCTCATGCTTTGGACCTTCAATTCCTCAAGAAACCATAGCTGGACATTTAATCAAACACTTGACTGGTGTGTAATGGGGGTAAAAGACTATGCAATTTAGAGATGAAATCATGAAAGAAATTTCATTGTAAAATCATCAATCAACACCTTGCAATACTCTCAAGAAATATAAATCAAAACTCCTCATCAAGCCTTACAATAGATCCAAGATTTATAGCTCAAAACATAGCAAAATAGTAACAACTTTACATAGCTTTAACATAGTTCATAGACATGCTCATACTAGTAAACGCATTTTTAAAATCAACTTTAAATCATGAAAATTAAGTAAAAAGGAGATTAGGGTACCATAGATGGAAGAACCCAATGGCTAAAACCTGCATACCTTAGCTTTAGAGAAACTATTGGTAAAGATTGAAAATAGAGGCTTGAAGTTTGAAGGAAATCCTTAGTTCCGAATGAGGGTTTTGAGACTTGAATTTAGGAGTGAAAGATATGGGTATGTGGTTGAGTCAGTATTGAGGAATGTTTAGGAAGATATGAGGGTGAAATATGGCTAAGTACAGATAAAAGCACATTTTGAAACACTTAGGCCAAAGACTCAAAATTCTTGGACTGCAAGAAAAATAACTAGGCAGAATTTACATAGGTCTGTGTCGCGGACCTGTCGTGGAGATCAAGTTTACACATGTCCATGACAACTACGGGTCGTGGCACCATCACGGATCGATTCTGGAAATTAAAATTTTAGAAATTTTAAATTGTGATTGATTGCTCTAAAATCGGGGTTAGACCCATTTCCCACTCAAAATGACCCCCTAATCAAGAATATGAAGTTAGATTTTTGATATCACGCACATATTTTGGGATATATGATATTTAAAATTCTAGGATTCTGAGGGACATTTTCGGAAACTTTTTGGGGTTGTTTCAACAAAGATGGTTACAAAAATGGTCCTTATATGTGTCACTACACAACCCCGATACAGGTGCAAGTAAATTAAGAGTTGAGGAGATGTTTGATGTCCTGTTGAAGAAATCTGAGATACAGGACGGAACTCTGAGGGGATGAAATCTGAGATCTCTAGAGTAAATCTGAGAGCGTAAAGGGGTACTTACCTAGCAACACAGTTCAGAATCCTAAGAATGAAGGATAGTGCATTTTCTTTGATCACGCTCAAGTTACGCCTCTCTTTTAAGGACAAACTGATCCTTGTCAAAGTAACAAACCTAAGCAAGGTTAGTGTCGAATCTCACAGAGAATATGAAGACTTTCAAAATCGATTCACCAATAAATAATTCAAGTTTTAACTAACTTAAGTTCCCAAAAAAGCAGGATTGCAATGATTGATAGGAAATTAAACTAAACTAACTAAAATAGAAGACAATCAATAACAGAGAACAACATAGATATTGTGTTCCCCTTGATTCACTAACTCAACATCCCCGGATATCACAATTCTCAACTAGAATATCACATGCAGGACGGCCATTTAAGTTCTTCCAACCCTTTGGTCAAAGGTGAAGGTCGAATTTCACTATCTCCATAGTGTTCTATACTAACCATTAGCTATAGTCCGAATCAACCTCCCTTTGGTCTAATCTGGTTGATTAGATGAGAACATATCATCGAATAATATTAACCGATCTCTTTTCCTATATATTACCACCTGGATCAAGAAGGTAATATTAGGCAAGTTCTAATGTTGGCCACCACTGGAAAATATGCGACATGAAGAGAATTGATTAATACATGCAAATACCCATTCTAAGCATTGCAAATAATCCGGGTTTATTTGATTACTACTTCGTGATGCCCACAACCCCAAATTGTGGGTTTAGCTACTCATGCTACGAGAAGATAAAGAAACTATGAATAGAGAAGACATAATTAATCTCTTACCAAAATAGATTGAAGAACAAGAAAACCCAATTTGTATTGAGAATCACAAGGTTAAAAGATATAATGAATTCATAAGTGTATTCTCTTCTCCAATATTTAGTCTCCAAGTATAAAACCCTAAAAATGCTCTAATGACGTTCTCTATTCTATTCTGCTGTCCTTCTTACTAAAAATAACCTAGTTATACTATTTATAGTATTTACAAACAAGTTCCAAAAGATATTAGAAAAACTTATCGGCATCTTCTACGACTCACATTTATGATTTGTAACTAGGTTTGTGAGCCGTTATCAAGCTTTGATATTTAGCTTCTTGAATCTTGGACTTCATTGCCACAAATACACTCTATGAGTCGTAGTCTGATCTATGACTCATTTTGCCTTTTTGTAGACTTCATATATATCTTCTGGTCCATCTGTAGAAATCTCCATGAAATGCCTCTATAAGACTCATAGAATAATCTATGACTCGTATATGGATCTCGTATAGCTGAACCTCAGACTTTCATCTGACACTAGAAATCTTCACAAAACTATCTATATGACTCGTAGATGGCTCTACGACTCGTAAAGGGTCTTTTATGTCTTAAAAACCAGAAAAAGTTTGCAACTTTCCCAAAATCATGCTAATCATGTTTTTCTGCAAATAGAAACACAAAAACACATAAAACCCACAAAATTCACAGTAAGAACACACAAAATCCAAATTTTAGGCATCAAATATATTGTATTTTGAAAGTACATCAGTGGTTACTAATTGAGGTGGAAGAGCACCATTGATCCGCCTATGGAAGTTGATGAGGATGATGTTCAAGAAGAGATAGTTGCGCTCAAGTATGTAGATACCAGAGATGATTGTGGCAAAGACGAGGTGAGTGAAGCTACTAATGCGCCATAGAAGTAGAAGACTATTTGTCGGCCTCCTCCTCCTCCCCCTCAAAGAATTAAAAAGAGGGAGGAGGAAGGCAAGTTCAAGTACTTTCTCTCTATGCTGAAACATCTCTCCATAAACATCTTTCTCATTGAGGTGTTATAGAAGATGCCAGGGTATATAAACTACATGAAGGACCTAGTTGCGAAGAAGTACACTGTGAGTCAAGTGCTCCCACAAGATCTTCGATATTGCAATGCAACTGCTAAGAGGTTCTTGGTCAAAAAGGGAGAAGACCCTGACTATTTTTCCATACCCTGCACCATTAGAGATGTAGAGTTCGCAAGAGCATTATTTGATCTTGGTGCCAGCTTAAATCTAATTCCCCTTGCGGTCTTCAAGAAGATAGGATTGAGAGCACCTACTCTGACAAGCATGCGGTCTGTCACAAGCCAAGCCTAGCACCTAAATATGGAATGACAAATGGGGAACCTGAAGAGACCCTAAACAAGACTCTTAGCATATCAATCACACATCCTTGGACACAGAAGCAAAATAAGCATCACAAGATATGATTAAAAGGGAGGCATGACTAAGGGAAGTCTTGATATTCATAAAAGTAATAAAGGAGTCAAGCTCATACATAAATACATCATAGTATCCGACAACACCTCTAACTTGGAATGGAGCGAGGGCCAAGACATTTTCCGGGCTTACCTTCATTATAAAAAGTGTTCAAAATTGGAAGAGTAACTTAGATATTATCCTCGGACTTGAGGATTCACCAATGCTTTTATCTGAACTGCCGAGCTAGCGACGAGGAAGGGGATGATTAAAAGGAGCTCTAGCCCCTTGATGGTAATATCATGTAGGCATAGAGTATGTGTTAGTACGTTTGAATGTACTAAGTATGAAGTGTGCAATGCAATAAAGAAATAAGCTAATATATTTAAAATGCATAATCATTAGAAATGGATATATATAACCTCAATATGGCATGCATGATTATTGCATATAATAAGACATGCTTGTAAATCATTCAATTGCATAATATATCGTACATATGTGGGAATAGACCTTAACCGACATGAGTAAGACCAAGCGAGCTACAACTTGGAATCCCGATGATTACCTCTCATTGGTAAAGAGGTGGTCTACTTGCCAAGTTAAACCATACTTCACTTGATGGGAACATGACCCATTTCATATGAACTAACTCTCCTTATGGGAACATGACCTATTTCGGAAAGGATTTCATGACAAAGTACACTAGATGGATCCACTAGAATAGCAAGGGTAAAGTGTAATCCGATGTTGGCACATAATTTGAGGAAAGGAGTATGGACCCTTGAAGATAGTCTACGCCGACATCCCATCCATCAGTGCAAAGCCTAATCCACCGAATACTTGAAATAATCATACTTTAATCATTACATGAGTAGATTGTAAGAACATGACTTGAGTAGCTCATAGACATGCTTGACCTCTAATGGTGAGCTTAATTTGAACATGAGAATAGATTTTAAGGATACATGAACCGTTTTTTTAATATGAAATGGCTCATAAGAGGTAAAAATTATGAAATAGGGCTCAACTTGATACTTGTAACATAATAGATACTTTTCATGAATTCAATATATGTTTGAAATCCCTTAATCATCATATAGTCACTTGACTTGTAAATCATGTAATAGATCATTAACAACTTGAGAATTCTTGTCATGTCATTTTATCAAACACATGGTAGGTTCATGATACTTGTTCAAAATCATGCAATTCAAGAGTGAAATAAGATGAGTAAACTCAATGCAAATCAACCCACCAATATGTAGTAAGATCCTCATGTAGGGTACTAAAACATCCCGGAAAGGGTACCACAGAAATGCCCATAATTATAATTTTCATATATCTTAAAATTCATGCATGACATCAAAAATTTGAGTTCATGTTCTTACTCAGAGGGCAAAATTAAGTGGGGAATGGGTATAACCCCAATTTTAGAGGACCCTTAGCGAAATTTCATATTCGCCAAAATTTTAATTTCCAGAGGGCATCCTCGATGCCTTCGTGATGCGGACCTGTCTCGGAGGTATGTTCACACTTCCTTAATTTTTCATTTCTTTCCTAAGACACTGGGGTCTTAGACCCATGCCCTTTTATGCATAAAACATCTATACTTAGCCATTTTCAACAATACATCATTCAAGACACTCTCAAAAACCTCTCTAACAGTTTGCTAAATATTCTATCCAAATTCAAGTGTCTGAAGCTTAATTCCGAATCTCAAGAACTTCATTTAAGCTTCAAGTTCTTATTCAAATCTACATAAAGGATATCCCCAAATTCGAGGCATGTGGGTTTCAACCATCGGATCTTTCACCCATGGTGTCCAACATTCCTTTTTATGAAAATTGTATATTTTCAAGTTGTATTATTTATGGGTATTGCTTATTATGAAATGTAATTACAAATTATATTGGGGTTTTATGAAATGTTGATTGGAAACACATGTCTACCTATTTAAAACTTATTCTATGAGATGGTTTGTCTGTTGTGACTATACATGTTTTGGGCTATGAAACTATGATCTAGTATGATATTTGATCATAGGCTTCAAGGTATCTTACATGAGGGTTTTACTATATATTGGTGGGTTGATTTACATATAGTTTTCTCACATTATTTCACTCTTAAATAGCATGATTTTAAACTAACATTGCACACCCACCAAGTGTTTCATAAAATGTCTTGACAACGATTCTTGAGCTATGGTCTGTTCCTACACATGTAACCTTGTCGGGGGGTGGCATGCCTAAACTACCTTGTTGAGGGGTATGTCCCTCAATTACCTTATTGGGGGTTGGCATGCCCATACTACCACATTGAGGGGTATGTATCTCAATAACCTTCCAAGGGGGTGGCATGCCTTGGAGTTCAAGTGATAGTTTGCTTAGGATATATTCATATGGTCTGTTCCTACACATGTAATCTATATTTGCAAGTGATATGATTTACAGGTGTATTTTACTTCAAACATTGCTCATGCATGCCATACTAATATTATACTTATCTACTACCTATTACCATGTATATTGACTATATTGTCTTATGTCTTGTTGTGTTGCATCTTACAAACTTAGTAAATTCAAATGTACTAACGTATACTCTATGCATACATGATGTTACTATGTAGCAACCGGAGCACCTCATGATTATCCTCTACGTGGCAAGACTTGGCATTTTGAAGATAAGCTTTTGGTGAGTCCCCAAGTTTGGGACACTAGCTATGCTACTTTTGCTTTTGTCATCTCTTAATGTTGATCATTTGATACACTGAGGGTGAACTCAGAAAGATTCTTGGCCTCCGCCCAATCAATGTTTAGAGGTGTTGTGAGAACAATTGATATATCTATGCTTTGAGCTTGACTTGAATATTTTATGATTACCCAAGACTTCCCTTAGTCCCTTTTTCCTTATTTATATCTCTTGTTGTTGTTGCTTGCTTCCATGACCATGGATGTATGATTGATATGCTAAAAGGCTTTTCTGGGGTTCCTTCTGGTTTCCCCATTTGCCATGTCACATCTAGGCCCTAGGCTTGGGTCGTGACAAACTTGGTATCAGAGCACTAGGTTGTTAATGTTCCTCAGAATCAAACACACCACGTCAATTAGAATGGTTGTGATGTGTATCACAACTATGAGTAAAAGGTTATGAGGCATTTTAGGAAATGGTTTCCTTGTTCATGATCTATGTCATGCTTTATAAGTAAGGTAAGGCTTTTTCCTCTAACAGATATTCTTTGCTATTCTAGATTATGTCAATTCCAAGAGAAAGAAGAGCCCATACACCCGAGGAGTAACCGGCCCTTCCATCTCCTCAAGCTCCTCATGATGGGGAAGTGGACCATGAAAAATTCCGAGATGCTATTACCATGTTGGCCCATGCCATGACTAATCAAATCAACAAAGAGGCCCAAGCCCCGCATGCTCCTACTTCGGCCTCAAGAGTGAGGGATTTTACTAGAATGTACCCACCAGAGTTCCAAGGGTCCAAGGTGGATGAGGATCCATAAGAATTCATTGATGAGGTGTGTAAGGTGTTGTCCATTCTGGAGGTTAACTCAGAGGAGAAAGTGAAGTTGGCAGCCTACCAACTCAAAGGGGTGGCTCAAATATGGTTCACTCAATGGAAGATGGAGAAGGGGAACAGTGATGCTATCCCTTGGGAAGAATTCAAAGCAGCATTCCTCAACCGATTGTTTCCTATTGAACTTAGGAAAACGAAAATGATGGAGTTTATGAATCTAGGAGTGTGAGGGAGTATGTCCTCAAGTTCAACCAGCTCCCTAAGTATGCCCCATAATTAGTTACCGAACCAAGGTGTACGATGAACAAATTTATGTCAGGTGTGTCCAACTTGGTGAATGAGGAGTGTCGTATCGCCATGTTGATAGGTGATATGGAGTTGTCCTGCCTCATGACTTATGCTGAACAACTAGAGGGGAAAAAGTTGAGAAAAAGAAGAAGTGGTGAGGCCAAGAGGGCCCATCTTAAAGGTGGATTCCAAAATTCCAATGGTGGCCGATTTTCTCAAGGCCATATGCCTCCAAGCCAAGGATGTGTCAAGGTTCTTCCAATGCTCCTAATAGAAGGTTTGCCAATGACTACCCTAAATGCCAATGGTGTGGTAAGAGCCAAAAAAGGCCCATGTTTGAAGAGCACTAATGTTTGCTATGGCTATGGTGAAGTCGGTAAGGTGATGAATTGTCCTAGTAATCAAAAAGGTTAGAGATGGTCATCCAAAATGCCAAGGTGCAATTGTGGGTCCAAAGGGAAGAGGAGGCCAATAAAGGGGTGCTCCAAGGAAAAATAGATTCTATGCTCTTCAAGGCAGACAAGGGGTAGATGAGGTGCCCGATGTCATCACTGGTATGTTAACCGGGTGCCACTCTTTCTTTTATTACTTCTTTTGTTACCAAAAAGCTCTATATTACCCTGAATTATTGCGTGAACCATATGAGGTGTCTACCCCCATTGGTGATTTTATTGTTCCTAGAAGGGTCTTTAGAAATTGTCCCGTATTTATATTGCATAAAATATTGCTTTGTGATTTTGTTGAGTTAGATATGGTGGATTTTGATGTCGTTCTTGAGATGTGGATTGGTTGCATGCATATTATGTTTATATTGATTGTAGAACTAGTTGGGTCAAATTCCAATTCTCTAGTGAGCCCGTCCTTGAGTGGGAAAGTTATGATGTGGTGGTCAAGGGTAGATTCATTTCTTGTATTAAAACCCAAACATTGATTTCTAAGGGTTGTCTCTATCATCTTGTGAGGGTTAGGGATGTGAGTCCAAAGTCTTCCAATAGAGTCGATTTTGGTGGTTAATGAGTTCCTTGATGTCTTTCTCGATGAGCTTCCTGGTGTTCCTCCCAAAAGGGAAATAGATTTTGGTATAAACCTACATTTTGATACTCAACCCATTTTTATTCCCCCTACCATATGGCCTCGATGGAGTTGAAGGAGAAATTGAGATTGAGGGATTTGTTAGAGAAAGGGTTTTATAAGGCCTAGTAAGTCACCTTAGGGTGCGCCAGTATTATTTGTAAAGAAAAAGGTGACTCTCTTGGAATGTGCATAGATTACCGACAACATAATAGAGTCACCATCAAGAATAAATGCCCTCTACCAAGGATTGATGATCGTTTTGATCAACTTCAAGGGGCTAGTCACTTCTCTAAGATTGATCTTTGATTTGGGTATCACCAAGTGAAAGTGAGGGACTGTGATATTCCTAAGATGGCCTTCCAAATAAGGTATGGGCACTTTGAGTTTTTGGTTATGTCCTTCAGGTTGACTAATGCATCGATTATATCATGGATCTTATGAATAGGGTCTTTAAACCCTACCTTAACTTATTTATGGTGGTTGTTATTGATGATACATTTATTTATTCCCATAGTGAGGAGGAACATGTGAATCACTTGAGGGAGATGTTGCAAATCTTGAGGGAGGAGAGGTTGTATGCCAAATATGAAAAATGTGAGTTTCGGTTGAAAGAGGTTGCTTTTATAGGGCATATAGTGTCGGTTAATGGTATTAAAGTGGACCCTAAGAAGATGGAGGTGATTAAAAATTCATCTAGATCTTTGACTCCATTGGATATTAGAAGTTTCTTGGGTATGGTGGGTTATTACCAGAGATTTGTAAATGGGTTCTCTTCTATCGCTTCTCCTATGACTAAGGTGACCCAAAAGAAGGCAACATTTGTGTGGAGCGATGAATGTGAGAAGAGTTTCCAAACTCTGAAGGATAAGCTTGTCTTTATTCCTATCTTGTCTCTACTGGAGGGATTGGAAAGGTTTGTTGTATATTGTGATAACTCAAGAATTGGTTTGGGGTGTGTTTTTACATAAAGTGGTAAGGTTATAGTATATGCCTCAAGACAACTTAAAGTGAAGAATTATCCCACCAATGATCTTGAATTAGCATCCGTGGTATTTGCTTTGAAAATTTGGCGTCATTCCTTGTATGGGGTTCATGTTGATGTGTTTACCGATCATAAGAGTCTCCAATATGTTTTCACCCAAAAAGATCTTAAATTGAGGTAAATAAGGTGCTTCGAGCTCCTCAAAAATTATGACATGAGTGTGCATTATCACCCCGGCAAAGCTAATGTTGTAATCGATGCTCTAAATAGGGTATCTATGCGTAGTCTAGCTCATGTTGATGATAGTGGCAAAAAGGTGGCTAAAGAGGTCCATTGGTTGGCTAGATTGGGGGTTAGGTTGGAAGAAGTTGACAATAGTGGTGTAGTGGTTGTTGACGGTTCTAAACCTACATTAGTTGAGGAGGTAAAGGCAAAACAAGATCTTGACCGCACGTTGCTAGAGTTAAAGGCCTCGGTGAGAGATGGTAAGGTGGAGGTTTTCTCCTAAGGGGGAGATGGTTCCCTTAGGTACCAAGGTAGATTGTGTGTTTCTAATGTTGATGACTTGAGAGAGTCGATTTTAGATGAGGCTCATAATTCATCCTATTCTATTCACCCTGTTTCTAGAAAGATGTATAGAGATTTGAGAGATGTGTATTAATGGGGTGGTATGAAGAAGGATATTGCCAAGTTTATATCTGGATGTCACAATTGCCGACAAGTAAAATCCAAACATCAAAGGTCGGGTGGCCTAGCCCAAGATATAGAGATTTCTACTTGGAAATAGGAAAAAATCAACATAGATTTTGCGGTTGGGTTGCCTAAGGCTAGAAAGCATTTTGATTCTATTTTGGTTGTTGTGGATAGAATGACAAAGTCGGCTCATTTCCTACCGGTCAAGTCTACTTATGGTCTCGAAGATTATACCAAATTGTACATTTATTAGTTGGTAGATTGCATGGGGTGCCTTTGTATATCATTTCAAATCATTGTGCTTAATTCACTTCTCATTTTGGAGGTCTTTCCAATGAGGTCTTGGTACCAAGGTAAAGCTTGGCATGACCTTTCATCCTCAAACAGATCGCCAAGCCAAAAGAACTATCCAAACTCTTGAGGATATGCTTAGAGCTTGTGTTTTGGAGTTTAAGGGTAGTTGGAATGAACATCTTCACTCATTGAATTTGTTTATAACAATAGCTATCACTCAAGCATCGGTATGGCCCCTTTTAAAGTTCTTTATGGTAGGTGTTCTAGATCCCCGATTGTATGGTTTGAGGTGAGGGAGATGGCCTTGTTAGGTACAGATTTAGTCATGGAAGCCTTGGAGAAGGTGATGTTAATAAGGGAGAGATTGAAAACACCCCAAAAGTAGACAAAAGTCATATTCCGATATGAGAAGGAGAGATCTTGAATTTAAGGTTGATGATTGGGTTTACATGAAAGTCACACCCATGAAGGATGAAGTCCATTTTGGAAGAATAGTAAATTGAGCCCAAGTTTTTTGGGTCCTTATAGAGTGTTAAGGAGGATTGGTAAGGTGGCCTATAAGATGGAGTTGCCCATTGAAATGGATATGGTTCACCCAGTCTTCCACGTGTCTATGTTGAGAAAGTGTGTGGGTGACCCAAGGGCTATTGTACCTTTGGATGTTGTTGGTATGGTGGAAGATAATTTGACTTATGAGGAGGTTCCAGTAGAAATATTTGAAGACAAGTGAAGAGGTTGAGAAACAAGGATATAGCTTCCGTCAAGGTTCTTTGGAGAAATAAACAAGTTGAAAGTGCCACATGGGAAGCCAAGGCGGACATGCAAATGTGATATTGATATCTCTTCCACTCTACTCAAGCCTAAGGTACTAATTAAATTTCCATTATGTGAACTCAAGTCTTAAGTTTCATCCTTTATGTCATTTGCACGTATTCATGTTTATGTTGACAAGTTTATGATGATTTTTGGTATTCGTATTGAGATTTTTGAAAATGATGTTTAAGTGCATATGTTGCATTCATGTCGGGCTGAAATCTTCCTTGTTACTTCTCTTATGTACGTTTCTTTGACATTCGGGGATGAATGTTCCCAAGGGGGAGATATTGAAACGACCCAAAAATGGTGCCTCGAAAATTCATATATTCGTAATTTCTAAATATCTTAAAATTCGTGCGTGATATCAAAAATACAGCTTCATATCTTGATCAGGGGGTAATATTGAGTAGGTAATGGGTATAATCACGAATTTAGAGGAGCCGTAGCGAAATTTCCTTTTCGCCAAAATTTCACTTTCAGAGGGTATCCACGATGCCTCTACGATGCTGACCTATATTAAAGGTGTGTTCGCACTTCCTTACTTTTTTATTTCTGCCCTAAGGCATTGGGGTCTTAGCCCCATGCACTTTTATGGATAAAAATACCTATACTTAGTCATTTTTGAACTCTTTATCACTCAAGACACTCTCAAAAACCTCTCTAACACAGCTAAATATTTCATCCAAATTCATGTGTCCCAAGCTTAATCCCATATCTCAAGAACTTCATTCAAGCTTCAAGTTTTCATTCAAATCGACATCAGGGAAATCCCCAAATTTGAGGTATAGGGGTTTCAACCATCAGATCTTTCACCCATGGTGTCCAACCTTCCTTTTTATGAAATTTGTATATTTCCAAGTTGTATTATTTATGGGTATTGCTTATTATGAAATGTAATTACAAATTATGTTAGGATTTTATGAAATGTTGATTGGAAACAGATGTCTACCTATTCAAGCTTATTCTATGAGATGGTTTGTCTATTATGGCTATACATGTTTTGGGCTATGAAACTATGATCTATTATGAGATTTGATGATGGGTTTCAAGGTATCTTCCATGAGCGTTTTACTATGTGTAGGTGGGTTGGTTTATGTTAAGTTTAATCACATTATTTTACTCTTGAATTGTATGATTTTGAATAAGCATTGCACACCAACCAAGTGTTTGATGAAATGTCTTGATAAGGATTCTTGAGCTATTGATGATCTATTGCATTGATTATGAATCAAGTGACTATATGATGATTAATGGATTGTATGTATATATGGAATTCATGAAAGTACCTATAGTTTTGCAAGTTGACCACACCTTGTTGTGGGGTGGCATGCCCAACTACCTTGTTGAGGGGGTGTCAAGTCTCAATCACCTTATCGAGGTTGGCATGCCCGTACCACCACATCGAGGGGAATGTACCTCAATCACCTTGTTGATGATTGGCATGCCCATACTACTATATTGAGGGGTATGTACCTCAATCACCTTGTTGGGGGGTGGCATGCCCATACTACAACGTTAAGGGATATGTACCTGAATCACTTTCCAAGGGGTGGCATGCCTTGGAGTTCAAGTGATAGTATGCTTGGGCTATGTTAATATGGTCTATTCCTACACATGTAATCTATATTTCCAAGTTATATGATTTAATGATATGTTTTACTTCTAGCACTGATAATGCATGCCATATTGATATTATACTTATCTATTGCTTATTACAATGCATCTTGACTATATTGGCTTATGTCTTGTTGCATTGCATCCTACAAACTTAGTACATTCAAACGTACTAACATATAACTTATGCCTACATGATGTTACCATGTAGGAACTAGAGCACCTCACGATCATCCTCCACGTGGCTAGATTTGGCATCTTGAAGATAAGCTTTTGGTGAGTCCTTAAGTTCGGCGACACCAGCTATGCTAATCTTGCTTTTGTCATCTATTTATGTTGATCATTTTGATACATTGAGAGTAGCCCAAAAAGTCTCTTGGGCCCCGCTCAATCTATGTTTAAAGATATTGTTGGAACAATTGATGTACCTATGCTTTGAGCATGACTCTTGAGTATTTTATGATTACCCAAGACTTCCCTTAGTCCCTTTATCCTTATTTATATCTGTTGTTGTTGTTGTTTGGGGTTCCTTCAGGTTTCCTCATTCACCATGTCACGTCCAGACCCTAGGCTTGGGTCATGACAAGTACCTTGAAATCTATTACAAAAACTTATAATAGTACATAGTTTGATAGTACAAAACATGCATAGTCTTAATAGACAAAATCAATTAAGGGAATAAGCTTGAAATAGATATTCATGCATATTTGATCCATACTTCATAAAATACCAACATAATTTATTTTCATCATCTATAATAAGAGATACCCATAGGTAATATTACTTGAAAACATGCAATTTTCATGAAAAGAGAAGGTTGGGCTCTATGGGTGAAAGGACCGATGGATGAAGAGCCACATACCTTAAACCTTGAAATCCTTGAGGTGAACTTGAAGTATACTTAGAGCTTCAAATGAGTCCTTGAGTCAGGAAATTGAGTAGAAATCTTTAGATCGTGAGTAGACTTAGAGTTTTTCCCCTAACGATTATTCTTTGCTATGTTAAATCATGCCAAACACTAGAGGAAGAAGGACCCAAACCGTCGAGGAGCAACCTACCAATGGTGAGCTCCAGGATGCTCTCACTATGCTTGCCCAAGTTGTGGCCAACTAAGTCAATCAAGGGGCCTAAGCTCCTCATGCTAATACCTCGAGAGCAAGTGTAAGGGACTTCATCAGGATGAATCCTCTAGTTTTCTATGGGTCAAAGGTGGATGAAGATCCAAAATAGTCCATTGATTAGGTCTACAAAATTTTGAGTATCATGGATGTTAGGCCGATTGAAAAGACGGAGTTAGCGGCATACCAACTCAAAGGGGTAGCCCAAATATGGTATGATCAATGGAAGGCTGAAAAGTGGATTGGTAATGTGGTGATTTAGGAGGAGTTCAAATTGGCTTTCCTTAATCGGTTTTTTCCTCTTAGACTTAGGGAGAAAAAGTTGGTAGAGTTTATGGACTTGAAACAATGTACTATGAGTGTGAGGGAGTGTGCCCTCAAGTTTAATCAACATTCAAGGTATGCTCCTCAATTGGTGGTCGATCCTAGATCTAGGATGAATATGTTCATGATGGGAGTCTCCGACTTAGTAAGTAAGAATGCCGATCCATCATGCTAATTAGTGACATGGACTTGTCTCGGTTGATGACCTATGCCGACCAAATGAAGGAGGAAAAATTGAAGAAGAGAAGGGGGCATGAGGCCAAAAGGGCCTGATTTGATGGTAAATTCCAAAATGGTTCTAAATTTCATCAAGGCCATGGGCCTTCTCATGCTACTAATAGGGGGTTTGCCAATGACTTCCCTAGGCCTCAAGGTATTGGTGGGGTGGCTCCTATTGATGTGTGCCCTAAATGTGGAAGGAGCCATAGAGGCCCATGTTTGCAGGGTTCTAATGCATGCTATGAATGTGTGGAGCTTGGTCACAAAAAGATAGATTGACCTAGAAACCATAGAAAAGGTCGGGGTGCAAATGCGGTTCCATTGGGTAGAGGTGGTCTCAAGGTGGTGCCCCAAAGCACAACAGACTTTTATGCACTTCATAGGAGATAAGGGGTTGGTGAGGTCCCCGATGTTGTTACCAGTATGTTGAAAATTTTTGACTTTGATGTATATGCTTTGATTGTTCCAGGTGCCACTCTTTCCTTTGTTACGCTTTTTATTGCTAAAAAGTTCCATGTTGACCCCGAGTTGTTGCATGATCATATACAGTGTCTACTCCTGTTGGTGCCTCTATTGTTGCTAGGAATGATTGTAGGAGTTGTCCTATTTGCATTTTGTATAATGTGTTGCCTTATTATCTTGTTGAATTAGACATGGTTGATTTTGATGTCATTATAGGGATGGATTGGTTGCATGCCTACTATGCTTCTATTGATTGTAGAACGCGTAGGGTCAAGTTTCAATTTTCTAATGAACCCATCCTTATTTGTAAAGTCAAGATGTAGTGATCAAGGCTAGATTCATTTCATGCATTAAAGCTCATAAGTTGATTTCTAGGGGGTGTTTGTGTCATCTTGTGAGGGTTAATGATGTGGAGTCCAAAATCTTTTCCATTGAGTTGATTCCAGTTGTAAACGAGTTTCTTGATTTCTTCCCAAATGACCTTCTCAGTCTCCCTCCTAAAAGGGAGATAGATTTTGGCATAGATCTCCTTCCCGATACCCAACCTATCACTATTCCCCCTTACCATATGGCCTCTGCAGAGTTGAAGGAGTTAAAGGAACAATTGAAAGATTTATTGGAAAGGGGATTAATTAGGCCTATCCAATCACCTTGCGGTGCCTCGATGTTGTTTGTGAAAAAAAAGGATGGGTCACTTAGAATGTGCATTGACTACCAGCAACTCAATAGGGTCACTATCAAGAATAGGTATCCTCTTCCAAGGATCGATGATTTGTTTGACCAATTGCAAGGGGCTAGCTTATTCTCTAAGATTGATTTTTGGTCTAGGTATCATCAAGTGAGGGTAAGGAAGTGTGATATTCCCAAGATGGCCTTCCAGATTAGATATGGGCATTATGAGTTTGTTGTGATGTTGTTTGGGTTGACCAATGCACCGACCATCTTCATGGACCTAATGAATAGGGTCTTCAAACCTTACCTTGATTCCTTTGTTGTCATGTTCATTGATGATATTTTGATCTATTCACATAGTAGGGAGGAGCATATAGGGCATTCGAGGTTTGTGTTGCAAAGATTGAGGGAGGAGAAATTGTGTGCCAAATATGATAACTGTGAATTTTGGTTGGAGTAGGTTTCATTCTTGGATCAGGTGGTGTCAGGGGATGGTATAAAAGTGGATCCTAAGAAAATCGATGTGATTAGAAATTATCCTAGACTATTGACCCAGTCGGATATTAAGAGCTTCTTGGGCCTAACGGGCTATTATAGAAGGTTTGTGAATGAGTTCTCCTCCATTGCTTCTCCTATGAAAAAATTGACGGAAAAGAAGGTTAAGTTAGTGTGGACGAATGAGTGTGAGAGGAGCTTCCAGACATTGAAGGATAAGCTTGTGTCCACTCCTATATTGTCACTACTGGATGGGATTGAGGAATTTGTGCTGTATTGTGATTCTTCCCTGGTTTGTTTGAGTTGTGTGTTGATGCAAAGTGGTAAGGTCATAGCTTATGCATCTAGACAACTCAAGGTATATGAAGGAACTACCCTACCCATGATCTAGAGTTAGCCGCCGTTCTGTTTGCATTAAAGATTTGGTGTCACTACTTGTATGGGGTGCATGTGGATGTATTCACCAATCATAAGAGCCTCCCAAATGTCTTCACTCAAAAGGATCTCAACTTGAGGCAAAGGAGATAGTTAGAATTTCGTGAAAACTATGACATGAGTGTGCACTATCATCAAGGTAAGGCAAATATGGTGGCAAATGCCTTGAGTAGGGTGTCTATGGGTAGCTTAGCCCATGTTGATAGTGGTAGGAGATGGCTAGGGAGGTGTATCAATTGGCTAGATTGGGGTTTAGGTTGGAGGAGTTAGTGATGATGGTGTGGTTGTTGTTAATGAGTCTTAGTCTTTTTGATGAGGTGATAGCAAAACAAGATCTTGACTCCTCTTTTCTTGAATTGAAGGCCTTGGTGAAAGAGGGTAAAGTAGAGGTTTTCTCCCAAGGGGAAGATGGTGCCCTTAGGTACCAAGGTTGGTTGTGTGTGCCTTGTGTTGATAGTTTGAGGGAGAAAATTCTTGAGGAGGCCCACAATTCTTCTCATTCTATCCACCCCGGTTCCACCAAAATGTATAGGGACTTGAGAGATGTGTATTGGTAGGGAGGCATGAAGAGGGACATTGTCACATTCGTTTCTGGTTGCCATAGTTCTCAACAAGTCAAAGTTGAACATCAAAGGTCAGGTGCCCTAACCCAAGACATAGCCATTCCTACTTGGAAGTTGGAAGTGATTAATATGGATTTTGTGATTGGGTGCCCAAGACTAGAAAAGGTTTTGATTCCATTTGGGTTGTGGTTAGGATGACGAAATCGGTCCACTTTCTACCTGTTAAGACCACATATGGTGCTGAAGAGTATGCAAGGTGGTATATCTATGAGTTAGTGAGGTTGAATAGGGTTCGTTTTTCCATCATATTGGATCGTGGATCACAATTCACTTCAGACTTTTGTAGGACCTTTCAAAGGGGTCATGGTACAAAAGTTCACCTTAGTACGGCCTTCCACCCCCAAACAGATGGCCAAGCCGAAAGAACCATTCAAACTCTTAAGGATATGCTAAGGGCTTGTGCATTGGAGTTGAGGGGTAGTTGGAATAACCATCTTCCTTTGATTGAGTTTGCCTACAACAATAGCTATCACTCTAGCATCGGTATGGCTCCTTTTGAGGCTCTCTATGGGAAACATTGTAGATCACCAGTTGGTCAGTTTAAGGTTGGAGAGGTGGCTTTATTGGGACCAAATATGGTTATGGATGCTTTTGAGAAGGTTAAGATGATTAGGGAAAGGTTGAAGATGACTCAAAGTCGTCAAAAATCTTCTGCTGATGTGAGAAGAAGAGACCTAGAATTCAATGTGGGTGATTGTAATTACTCGAAAGTTTCTCCAATAAAAGGTATAGTCCACTTTGGTTAAAAAGGGAATTGATTCCAAGATATGTTGTTCCTTATGAGGCTATGAGGAGGGTTGGCAATGTAGCTTATGACTTGCAGTTGCCCAGTGGAATTGGTTCATCCGGTGTTCCATGTCTCTATGTTGAGAAAATATGTTGGTGATCCTAATATTTTTGTTCCTCTTGATGTTGTGAAAAAGTGTTTTTAAGGATAACTTGACCTATGAGGAGGTTCCAATTCAAATTTTGGATAGGAAAGTAAAGAGATTGAGGAACAAGGAGGTGATATCCATTAAGGTCCCTTGAAGGAACCAACAAACTACTTGGGAGGCAGAAGCAGACATGCAAAAGTGGTATCCTTATCTTTTCCACTCCACTCAATCCTAAGTTACCAATTCTAAGTTTCCTATGTGATCTCAAATCTTGCATTTCAGCCCCTATGTCATTCATATGCATTAATGTTTAAGTTGACAAGTTTAGGATGATTTTACACTTATGTTGAGATTTTGAAAATGGTGTTTTACGTGTGATATGGCATTCTTGTTGGGACTGATTTGTTTCTAATCAGTTTCATCTTGTGCGTCTCTTTTACATTCGGGGACGAATGTTCCCAAGTGGAAGATATTAAAACGACCCCAAAATATTCCCGAAAATGTACCTCGAAATGCTCAGAATTTTAAGTTCCATATATCTTAAAATCCATTTGTTATTTCAAAAATCTGACTTCCTATTCCTGTTCAAGGGTATATATTAGGGGAAAGAGGGTCTAACCCCAATTTTGGAGCAACCATATCAAAATTCAAAAATCACATTGCAAATTCTAGTGAGGTTTTTTGAGTCGCCTCCGCGATGCGCCTATAAAAAAGTTCGGTCCAAGACATCTACGACTTGGGCCTAAGTGTTCCTAAATGTATTTTTTTCCCATACTTAGCCTTATTTCACCCTTATATCATCCTTAACATTTCCTAATACTCACAAAAACACGTAGCCATATTTTCACTCCCAAAATTCAGGTACCAAACCCTCATCCTAAGCTAAGGTTCTCCTTCAAGGTTCTTCTTCAAGCTTCAAGTCTCCATCTCCAATCTTCACC
>JAOTQR010078512.1:0-11236 GCA_025774065.1 Solanum ossicruentum
TTTCCACCCCTAATCATACTTTCTAATACCCATTATCATATAAACATAATGTGCATCTCGTTCTAGTGCCATAACAGACTGACAACAGGCAACAAAACACAACACATAATAATTCTACACAACCTACAAACGGATAGCATAACGTTACGCCCCTTTGCCCTATTTTGACGTCAACAACTCCAAACTCGTTCCAAATTTAACCAAACTATTCTCAACACATAGATACATAAAACAGCCTTGTGCTAGACTCTAAAAAGTAATAAATCGGTCATTAAAGATGTGAGGCAATTGCCTTCCATCCAACAGCCCATAAGTTCATACTAAGGACACAATTGCGATATCATATAAGGACTCACTTTTGTGGACTGTAAAAGTGGTGAAGCAGCCTGGTTATATTACTATAAAACCAACCTTTGTGAAATACATAAGTATTACTACATAATATAACCAACCAAGAAGAGAAAAGCCTCTTAATTAACAAGAAAAGTGTAAAACAATCCTTAGAATACAAGTTATCCAGAATTTCCAGCACAACATAGTAGCATATACTTCTTATTTTTCATGAAGAAACCATACTAAATACACAACTATGATCACTTACTTTTACTTTCAATATTCAGATGTTCTTCAAGAACCCTAGAGGGTTATGGTAGCTGCTTTGTAAAGTGAAGTAAAGAGAGAACGAAAAGTATTTAGGAAGCTAAAATGTTTCTCCATAGTGAAATGACTTAAGGGCTGTTTTGAGCCCTTTATAAAGGGTCTTTTGGCTGACTTACTCTTGGAATTTTGACCACCTAATACCACATTTTTTAAGTTGGTTGTGTAGCAGCTTGTCCTTTACACTTGGGCCTAATTGGGTCTCAAAGTTGATGGGCTTGGGCTGACCATTTTCCAACTTTCTCTTCACTTAGTTTGGGCCCAATTAGCCAAGTGGGTTATGGTGTACTTGGGCCCTTTTTATATTCTTATTGGGCTAAAAATAAAGTCCATTTATGATAGTAAAACATGGGCTAAAGTTAAACATTTAACACGAATTTCATTCATAATCAGACTCAGTCAAATTCGACGTCGAACCTCGTCTCTGTTTAGCTAGAAAATTTAAGCTAAGCAAGTAGGTTACTCACCTACTAGCTTCTTAAGTCCTACAAGCACCTCAATTCTCTTACTTAATTTATGGTTGTGATCTCCTCAATTTGACGCAAAACATGTATACACTTGACCCTCTTAAGCGTTAGACGCACATATCCCCTTATAAGATGAAATTCGAGCACTTTTAAAAATGGGCGCTAATTTGACCAAACCATTATCATGTTTCATTTGCATTGTACTAGTATTGTAAGATGTAGGGTGTTACAGGGGAGATTTTCTAAAGCTGAATCTAAGAACATGCGGACGAGCCGTAGAACATTGTATAAGTCAATGATTGGTATCGCACTATAAGGATCAGAAAGTGGCGAGTAGCTGAAAAGTCATCAGACGAAACCCACATGGGCCGTAAAACTTTATATGGCCCAAGGATAGATCTCATAAATGTCAAGCCCAAAAGTGCATGTGGAATCCACAAAGCCCCGATTGCAGACCATAGAACTTAAAAACAATATTTTCTTTTCCTAATTCATACTTGGGATTTTCATTGAGAATCTTGAACTTCTTGTTCTTAATTTCATTTGTGTAAGTTCTTAATTATGTTATTCAATATGATGATTCTCACATCTACACTAAATATGAGTATCAAAATCCATGACTACGGTTGTGGGAACCATGAAGAACTAACAAGATAAAATTGGATAATTTGTAATTCTTGGAAAGTGTGCATGTAAGTATTAATTAATTCACTTCACTTTGATTGCATTTTAATGGTGGCCAATGTTAAAACTCGCCTAGTGTTACTGGCTGGATCAAGGTAGTAATGAATAGGAAAAGAGATTAATTAACAGGATTTAATTGATATTTCTTGTCTAATCAACCAAACTAGATCAAGGGGAGGTTATGCTGGAACAATAGGTAAGGGTTAGTAATGTCACACTACGGGGACATATCAAATCACATAGTGAAATTTAACTCTTGCTTGGATCAAAGGGTTTGGTAAACTTAACTTACTATTCTACATGCTACACACTAGAAAAGAATTTGATTATATGGTAGGGCCAAGTTAAGGAATCATGGGGAACACAATACCCTAGTTACTCTTCATACTAATTTCACATACTTGTTTTAGTCTAGGATTTCTTCCTATAACTTTACAAAACCCCCTCCTTTTGGGGAGATAAGTAGGTTAATCAACTCGAACTGCTTAAGATTACTCTAAGTATACCATATTTTGTAGGTTCAATCCTAGCTTTGGTTAGGTTATATATTTTGACAACGACCGCTTTAACCTTCAAAAGGGAGGCATAACTCGGGCAACATCAAGATTTTGGCGCAGTTGACAAGGAATGGGGCTAGACTTGTTTAATTTGAGTAGTTCAGGAATTAATCCTTATTTCCCTTATTTTACGCTTTTGTTGTTTTTGTTTTTGTTTTTGTTTCAACGTGCAGGTGTAATGTATGCACAACACATAAATTCAAGTCACTCTCTTAGCTCCATTCGACCCAGAGATCCGAAGAACATTGAGAACAATAGCCCACGACAATATGAACAACATAGTTAATGCAGCTATGAACCAGAATGAGAATGATAATAACCCACCTGTATTTGAGGATGTTGATACACAACCATAGGATCTTAATGTCGAAGCTCATGCATGGAACCAATATCGGCTTAACCCTGTGGATATGGATGTAAGTGGAGCTATTGTGTTACCACCACTACCAGATGATACAAAGTTTTTTGTTTCGAGTGGGTTGCTTCAACTACTATAGAATCATGAGTTGTTCGAAATTAGAATCTTTCTATAGATAGGATCTGCATAACTATCTACACAACATTTTGTTTGTCTATAAGAGTGTAGTTAGAAATTAGAATCTTTCTATAGATGCTTTTGGGCTTTATCTTCACATTGTCTCTAATAAGTAATGTAACTCTATGCCTATCCGGGCTCACACAGAGTTTGATCACTTATTGTCTAAAATGCAGAAGGCCTTTTTGGAGAGGTTCTTCTTGAGATCGAAGAAGCTGAAGTTGAAAGACCAGATCAACAACTTTGAGCAACTTTCTTTTGACTCGATCTATACCACATTTGTTAGGTTCACAAAGTGTTTGAGGAGTGTCCATAACCACAAGGTCATTGATGATGTCCAAGTGGAGATCTTCTATCGTGCCCTGGATGATAATAGTGAAGCATGGGCTGACACCATCATGGGTGGCGCATTTTTAGAAAAAATATTTTTCAAGGGTTGTTGAGAAGCTAGAAAAGATAGTCAAGATGAATTATGCATGGGGAATGAGCGATAGGTCTATAGTAAAATGTTCATGTTCATTCAATACTAGTTCGGCACAAGCTAAAATAAATGAGGAGATGATGTAAGAGCTTGCTCAAATTAGTATCCATATAGAGTTGTTGATGAAGCAAAATCAAGAACGTGT
The DNA here is from genome assembly GCA_025774065.1 of Solanum ossicruentum. Taxonomy (NCBI): domain Eukaryota; kingdom Viridiplantae; phylum Streptophyta; class Magnoliopsida; order Solanales; family Solanaceae; genus Solanum; species Solanum ossicruentum. The sequence continues at coordinate 3,527 of JAOTQR010078512.1, forward strand.
GAATGCACTTGCTCATTAGCCTTCACAAGCACCTATTCACAAGGAGCCTTACTATGAAGAGGACACTTTCTTCATCACTGATCAGATGAGAGGTTTTCGGACCAACACCCAAAGGTCCAATCAAGGATATTGGCACGAAAGTCAAGGAAAGCAAGGTTTGCATTACAACATTGATGGCACCTTCAGAAATAACAATCGTGGAGGTTACTATGACAGAAAGGGGAGTCAAGTTAGAGATGCTAATTGGGGTTGCATAGGTGGTTACCAAAGTAGTCCTTATGTGTCACCACATAATCTTGATTTAGGTGCATATTATTCTCGAGTTGAGGAGATGTTTGATCATCTATTAGAGAAGGTTGACACACAGAATGAGACCTTAAGGAGGATGAAGTCTAACATCTCTAGCATTACAAAAGCTTGATTCTCATTCTATTACTATCAGACTATTGGAGCAATAGTTTTGTCAAATATCAAGTCAACTCAACCAGTGACAAAAAGCTATATTTCAAAACAATTAAGTCCGAAATCCAAAGAATGAGGGGCAGTGTATGTTGGTAACTACTTATGATAGTAAGCAAACCATTAATCTACCAATGTCAGTTGATGATGATGATGCTTATGAGGAGATAGTGGAGGTCAAAGATGCAGAGATGAAAGATGATCATGTTAAGGATGGGCTGAGTGATGTTACAGAGATGCCACTGAAGTTGAGGCTAATTCCTAGACCTCCTCCTCCCTTCCCACAAAGAATCAAAAAGAAGAAAGAGGAAGGTAAATTCAAGCATTCCTCTCCATGTTGAAACAACTCTCCACTAACATTCCACTCATTGAGCATTGGAGAAGATATCAGGGTATGGAAAGTTCATGAAGGACTTTGTCACAAAGAAGCAGACTGTAAGCTAGGAGCTCTCCCAAGAGCTTTAATATTATAGTGTAATTGCTACATGGTCCTTGGTGTAAACGTAAGAAGATCCTGGAGCATTCACTATTCCATGTACTATTGGAGATGTGGAGTTCGTAAGGGTACTATTTGGGAGGCAACACAAGATATTTGATGTAATAGTAGTAGTTTTGTTTTGTTTTCAGCTTTCGAACTTATAGGTAGTTTGATTTTTATTATTTTGTTTGTAATTTTGGATATTAGACAAGTTGCATATAGGGTAAAAGTGTGTTTTATAAAGAATATGCAGGTAAATGACCCACTCAACCATCTTTGGCTAAAAAGGCAACTAGAAGTGCTTCAATGGCTGATTTTATGGGTCGTATGTCAAACTATGACCTGTACATTGACTCGTAGAAAACTTCCAATGAGAAAAATTTTATGTACTCTAGTCCATGAGCCAAAATTTATGGCACGTAGATAAAACTGCAGGCCGGGAATGGGGCTCATGCTCCCTAGGTAAGTTTTCTACTTTTGACTAAGTGTTGGAGGTTTCTGCGACCTACTCTACGAGTCATATTTTATTATATGGCTCATAGAATGATCTGTTAAACCCATATCCCAAAACTAGGGTTCAGGCAATCTATGACTCTGAGATCTATGGGCAGCAAAATCTTCTATGGCCCATAATCAAGGATTTTGGAGAAACCTAAGACCAATAATTTCAATTTATCTAGTCAAAGTATGAATAGATGGCTCAAATAATGTTGACCTTTACTTTTCATTAAAATTGCACAAAGTACCTGACCCTTCTATCCTAGCATTTTTCGATCACCACCGTCTGACCACCGTCTAGTTTTTCGACAAGTTTTTCCTGCCACCTCTGGCAGACCTAGGGTTTACCCTCCTCAGCTCCTCCTTTAATTTTCGCATCTTTTCACTCAACTTTGATTAGTTCTTGTCCCAAAAATACTTTTAATACTAAAATTAATATGATTAGATCATAATTAATTGATGGGTATCGTAATCCGATTAGCATGGGCTTGAGTCCATTATTGCCATTATATATGCTTAGGATTCAATTGTGAATAATGTGTTGCCAATTCTTGGATAGTGTTAAAAGCCAAAAAATGCATGGGTGGCCATGTTATGTGTGCTTGAATGATGTTGCGCGAAAACCATATCACCAGATGTCATTTGAATTGAATAAAATATATTGCTTGAAAAATAATGTGTGATTATATGTGTAAGCCTTAATGTCTAAACGTTCAAACGTTGTCGAGTTGCTAAATAAGCATGTAAAATGAAAATCGATGGGTAGTGTGATCATTACATATGGGATGTTAGGTATATGTTGAAACCATGTGGCGGTGCATAATGTGTTTCTTTAGTGCTTTTTTAATTTTGAAAATGTTATTTTGGGGACTTGTTTGATAGACTTGGAAACCCAAATTTCTGGGTATTTCACACTACGAGGGTCTTCTACGGCCCGTGGAACATTCCATGAGCCATAGTTATCCCTCGTAGAAAATGCACATTCACATTCAAGCAATATCAAGCAAAATCAAGCAATAATCAAGACATATACCAGACAAAACTCTATTATTGTAGTAAGGGAAATCCATCAAATTCAAACAAAAAATCTAAATTCAAACAATAAATCAATAAAACAATTAAATTGAAATCAATAAAATATAACATTTCCATGCTTAACACTTTTAGTGAGAAAAAATGCAATTAATTGAAAATCAATAAATACAACTTTTTTAAGCTTAACACTTTAAGTGAGAAAATGCAATTAATTACAATAATGAATTCCATAGGGGTTGAATTAAAGGCACACTATCACAAACCCTCATCAAGTGCAATAAATAATGAGAGCACTCATAGCAATAACCCGAAAGTAGTAAATTATAGCCCTTATCAAGTGTAATAAATAAAGGGAGTATACCCTAGGGAGCCCTCATCAGCCCTAATCAAGTGCAATTTATAAAGAGGATATACCTTATCAGCCCTCTTTAGAAGTAGGAAATTGAAAATGGGCGTGATGGGAGCCCTCTTCATGTGCAATTATAAAAAGCCCTAGGGAAGAGCAATACCAAGAAAGTAGTAAATTATAGCCCTCATCAAGTGCAATGGGAGTGCAATAAATAAAGAGTATAGACCCGAGGTTTAGAAATTCTAGAAACTTGAAGTTTCTGGGATCCTATCAGACAAAACCTTCTATGGGTCATGGTTTAATCTACAACTCGTAGAGAGGGCTCGTAGATCCCTGCCTATAAAAATCCAGCACTGGAACACATCTACGACTCAGTCTATGACACATGGAATATTCTATGAGTCATACCTGGTCTTGTAGATGCAATTTCCATAGCCAAACATAATGCACTCTATTTCTGTGAGAGCTTTCTACAACTCGTAGTTTTCACTAAGGACCATAAAAGTGCCTTCATAGACCCGTCTATAGCCATTTCCAAAATGTTCTTGTTTTTCATTCCTTTACCTATAGGGCTAATTATGTTTGTTAGATATCTGTCTTTTGGGTACTATGGCCCCAAAAGCTAATAGGGATGAAATACGAGCCATACATCAGACACTATGAGATGAGCCCTCAGAGGATCAAGGAACCTCCAAGGCTAGTGGATCATTAGAGGAGCTCAATGTCCAGCTTGACCTAGATGTTGAGCGAACACGGACATGGGCTGCCACTAGATAGGCTAGTAAGCCTCAAACTCAGGCTATCGTTGTCTGTTCACCCCAATTTGAAGAGAGAGGCTACAAGGATATCAGCTTTATTTAGATGACCTCCTAGAGAGGAGTCCCAGTCAGGGTTTGGTGTTGAGTTGGAGAAAGAGTCCTCCGTAACACCTCAGGCATCACCCTCACCTCTGGATGCTCAAACTAGCCTGTGGTGCATTAATGGCATGGGGGCCATCTACCAAGGGGGCATATAGAAGAATGAGCATTGCTAACTAGCTTGTTCTATTTTTAGGAGCCCCATATTTTCACTTTGAGATTGGATAGTGTCCTAGGCCTGCAGGACAGTATCACTAGATATGGGCTCCAGTGGCTGGAAGAATCGTCAAGGAAGTACTCCCCGGCCATGGTTCGGGAGTTATTTACATCATATGCCGCCACTATTTTGAGCTCTCTTTCTAAAGGGAAAAAGCCCCTTACTCAGCCTCGGTTGACACATATAAGGGTGAGGGGTTGGAAGGTGGATATTTTAAAAACTATCATCCGCCACATGTTATCCGGGCGAGACTTCCCAACCGCTAGGCCTATTACACAGTTCAATATCAGATTGGGGCAGACTCGGGATAAGGCCCTTTCAACAGATCAAGCTCGCAGGGCCAGTTTGATGATATGGGTTGCCAACTAGATCATAGAGTAGGGCTTGGACCCTGAGCGGATAACTACTTCACCGGAGCATATTGTGAAAGCCTCATTTAGATTCACCAAAAAATTTTGGTAGGCTGTGGTGAGATCACAGATCCGGCCCGTACTAGTAGTTAATACACTGATGTTGGAGCATGTAGTATTAGTTGTCAGTATATTGGCTGGCTATGATATTAACTGGGCCCACCTGATTGCGGAGCAGATCCATGAGGCAGCCATGAAGAGGTCCACCTCCATCCTATTCTCGTGCCTGATCTGTGGATAGTATAGAGTCGGGGTGGAGATATTGTATCATCTAGACTTATTGATCGAGGTTTAACAAACCCTAGATGCCATCTTGATAAAGACTGATGATAATCAAGTTGCCCTCCAGAAAGTACCACGCCCTCCTACTTAGATGCTAGAGATGATCATTGTTGTACCACCATTAAATCCTCCTTCCACTATCACTTGTCACGACCCAAGCCTGGGGCCTAGACGTGATCGGCGAATGGGGAACCCGAAGGAACCCCAAATAAGCCTCATAGCATATGATTACACATCCTTGGTTGCGGAAGTAATTAAAATGATAATAAGAGATAGCATAAACAAGGGAATTGGGACTAAGGCTAAACTTATATATCATAATCATCAAGAAACAAAATAGTCAAGGATCATAGCATAGATACATTATCATGTCCATGAACACCTCTACAATGTAGATAAGAGCGAGGGTCACGACAAACAACCAGGCTCACCCTCATGGTCAATACATAAACAAAAGGAATATAGCTTTAGCACATAGCAAGAGATCATTAGCTATGTCCCCAGAATGGAGAGCTCACCAACAAGCTTGGGAGACAATCGTACTAGCCACGTAAAGGAGGAGGATGATCAAGCAGTGCACCCCTACATGGGGACATTATGTAGGCATAGAGTATACATTAGTACATTTGATTGTACTAAGTATATGGCATGCAATTCAACAAGAGATAGGCATCATAGTCAAACTGGATTGAGATAAACAATAGATAACATATTAACAATATGCCACGTATGATTAATGCTTAAGTAAAATATACTTACATAGAACATAACATATGCATATGAAGAGACCATTAATCTATTGGTGGATTGTCACGCCCTACCACCCTTGGTGATTGAGGTACAAACCCCATCAATAGGTTGGTGGATTGTCACACCCTACCACCTGTGGTGCCAGAGTACAAACGCCTTGATACGTTGGTGGATCATCGCACCTACCACCCATGGTGCCAGAGTACAAACCCCCCGATAGGGGAATAGATCATCGCACACTACCACCCATGGTGCCGGAGTACGAACCTCCTAATAGGTTAATGGGTACAAACCCCTAACAAGGTTAATAGATAGTCGCACCCTACCACCCGTGGTGCCGGAGTACAAACCCTCCGATAGGTTGATGGGTACAAACCCCCAACAAGGCTGATGGATAGTCACACCCTACCACCGGTAGTGCCGGAGTACAAACCTCCCGATAGGTTATCAAGGTATGAACCCCTTGACAAGGTTAACCGGCGCGCAACCACCGAGTAGGGCATGGTCACATTCCAACACTATATAGAGGATACCATATACATACATTAGTTTCATCAGCATATCACCATCATACAGTCATTCAACTTATAAGACATGCATTGGACCTTCAATTCCTCAAGAAATCATAATCGAAAATTTTATCAAACACTTTGAGTATGTGTAGTGCTAGTGTAAAACCATGCAATTCAAGAGTGAAATCATACTAGAAAATTCAATGTAAAACCTTCAATAGATACTAGGTAACACCCTCAAGCAATAAATATCAAAACCCTTCATCAATTCTCACATTAGATCATAGATTCATGGCCCAAAATGTAGTAAAATAGTCACAATTTCATAAATCTCAAAATAATGTGCAGTGATTTTCATAATAAATAAGACCCATGAGTAAAACTCTTTAAATCATGCAAATTTAAGTAAAAGGAAGCTTGGATATCATGGGTGAAAGCAACCCACGAAAGAAAGCTACATACCTTAGCTTTGGAGATGAACTTGATGAAGATTGGAGATGGAGACTTGAAGCTTGGTTGAATTCCTTAAGATCCAGAGAGGGTTTGGGCACTTGAATCTTGAGAGAAATATAAGTCTAAGTGTTTGAGTGAGTATTGGGGAATGTCTTGTATGATATGAAGGCAAAATATAGCTAAGTATAGGTATTTTCTTGGGTGGGAAGGTTTAGGCCCAAGACTTAAAAGTCTTGGACCGAAACTAAAAACTTGCACCAAAATAATACACTGGTGCGTCGTGCTGATGACACAAAGTAGCTATTGGAAATTGACACTTTGAAATTTCAAATTTTGCTACGATTGCTCTAAAATCAGGGTTAGACCCTTTTCCCCATAAATTTGACCCCTTGAACAAGAATATGAAGTCAGATTTTCAAAATAACACACAAATTTTGAGATACATGGAAATTATAATTTCAGACACTTTCGAGGAACATTATCAAGCACTTTTTTGAGTCATTACACCACTGTTGCTGCTACTATTGCTAAGAGGACACCATAGCTAATGATAATGTTGCGAGGGGTTCCACGATTACTACTATTGCTCCATAGGTCATGCCCACATCGATAGCCCCACTGGCATAGTATATGTGTTAGTAGTCTGCATTCAGGTTATGGCACAAAGGTTAGCCCACACTGAGTCACAGCTAACTCAATTATTATAGCAAATCTGGCCCTAGGTTCACTAGGCCATTTCAGAGGCTGAGGCTCTCATATAGGTGTTCGTGGTGGCCTCTATCCAGGAGATACCTATAGTTGTGGACAACGGCATTGATACATTTGAGTAGTGAGTAAAGCAGAGCCTGAACTCAGCAAGGCCTATGGAAATGATGACCTTCAGAAGAAGATCTAACAGCTCCAAGCTGATATGAGAACAGTATTGGTAGCAGTAGTAGTATTCCCCCCAGCAAATCCCACAGATCTGGTAGTAGAATTATTTTCTCCTGGGAATACATCAATTATCTCTCTTGGAAGAGGCCCCACATTGATGACCTTGACATAGTGAGATTACAGGCAGGGTTGACGGAGGAGTAAGAGTCTAGCTTTCCAGGATACGCTCGATGCGAGATGAGGAGATGAGGCAGGCTCATGATCTAGAGAGAGTGAAGGGTATTGAACCCTCCAAACATGTTCCTACTACTGAGGAGGCCACCAGGCAGGTTGAGGATGGCTAGACTCAGAAAGAGACCAGCGCTTAGGCCCCTAGGTATACTCATTTTTTATCCCTATGCTTTAATATTTCATTTTGTGCATTGAGGACAATAATCCATCAATCTCGGATGGAGCCAACGATTGACTATTTTTTGGCTCTGGAGTATGATGGAATAAAGCAAAATGGCTCTTTAAACTGTCTGCGCTTCTTTCATT
>JAOTQR010078513.1:0-11236 GCA_025774065.1 Solanum ossicruentum
GCCTATAACTCTCAAATTCCTGTCTAATCTTCACCAAACCTTCCATTCTATCTCAAGCTTTTCAAGAACTCTTGTTGAAATTCAAGAAACCAAGTGAAGCCCAAGTCTTCTTCAAGTTTCTTTCAAGAAAATCTCAAGTTTAAGATATGTGGGTCTTCTATCCATGAGTCCTTCCACCCATGGAGCCCCAAAATTATTTTTATCAACTTATTTGATTCTAATGACTAATTCTTTATGGGTATCTTTTACTATCACTCCATTACATGAAATATGTTGGGAATTTACTGGTTATTGATCTATTGATGCATGGGTTCCTACTTTTGATTGAAATCATGATATGTTTCTTACATTAAAGTTTGTAAGCTATGTCATATTGAAAGACTTGAAAATATTGTAAATTTTTGAATGGTTTTCATGACACCCAAATTGGGGTTTTGCATGTATGTTGGTGGGTTGTTTGAATGACTTCTTAAATGGCTTTAATTTACCCCTCTCATGTTCTTTATTCTTGAATTCTATGATTTAAAGCTTAAATACATATACCCACTATGTTTTGACTAAGTTATGTGGTAAATCTCTTATGTGATGAAGACTTTATGGCAAGACATGAGATTTATGAATGTTGTTAATATTGAAGGGAAATTAAGAATGCTATGAGTTCATGAGAATGTTATGAATGATATGAAGCCTTTTATTGGATATTATGATGTGATGATTTGATGAGCTAGTTTATGATATTCAAAGCTATAAATGTTGTAATGATACCATGAGATACTATGAAGTTGAGGATCATAGTGAGATAAAATTTCAAGTTTCCACGTCTATGTTTTGAAAGTTGATATGTACGATTGTTATAGGTTGTTTAAGAACGATATAAATTGATGATATTCATTATATGTCTTGAAGTATGATTTCTAAATAATGAGGGATGAAGGTGGATGAGACATTCTATGTTTATTTGTTTTGACTTATGAAAAGTTTTCCTATGAATGAATGTCAATGGTAGAGGATCTCCCATCTATTTAATGAATATATTATGGTGGAGTATCTCCTATCTAAGGAATGATTAAGGAGCTATCTTATGACTTTGACTCTATGATATCAATGGGCTGGGGATAAGAAAAATTGCCCTCCTACATGACTTGGAATGATTTTAATGATATGATACTACGACTTATGATCTTCTACTCTTATGAGAGCACTACCTAGAATTGAGTGGACTAGAGGCGAATAATCAAGTCCCAAAGCTATGTTCCACCATATGTAAAGGGATTAGAGGCAATTACCCAAATCCCTAAGAGGCGAGTACCCTAAGGATAAAGTCTTAAGGTGAGTACTCATGTCCGAGGGCTTGAGGCGAGTACTCAAGTCCGAGGGCCTGAGGCAAGTACCACAGTCCAAGAACTATAGGCGAGTACTCGATTCACACATGGCTTAGTGGACCATCTTAGGGTTTAGGAGGTTCACGTTGGCAAAGTGACTTCCCCCTTTCTTTCGATATCAGGGAAACATAAGGACTCCATGATTAGCTCATATGGTTTATGTCGGTTATGGTCTCTCTCACTATGTTTTATGAACTCCCTAAGGCTTATGGTATATGTCACTCTTGATCTATAATTTTCTTATATATGCTCATGATCCCCTCATGTCCCCATGATATCCTCCTATGATGATTTATGACGGTTTCTTCTTATTATGTCCAAATATGCTTAGTACAACTGATGGTGTTTTGAATTCATATAACTCATCGTTTTACAAACTCAAATGATTTCCTCACATATGTTTATGGTGCATTGATATTACAAATGGTGTTACTCTTAAAGGCATAAGAATCTCTCTTTTCAAGTATGTATGGTGTTCTTCTTATGGTTATTAATGGTTCACTTATAGTAAGATGGTCCTTCTCTTGAAGTAGATGCTTTGTTGCTCCTAAAAGGTATTATAATTTTACTTATGCATGATGATCTATGTTTCTTATTATTCCAAGTTTAAGTGTTTTATCATGAAATTAATTAAGTGTGCATTTCTTACTTTCCATATGTATTATCCTATGTTGCATGGCCTAAGAAATGTTTTAAATGATTATATTGTTGCTATTTTACGCTTTATGCTTTGTTGAATTGCATGCCCATTTTAGTACATTCAAAATATTAACGCATACATTTTGTCACAACCCAAGCCTAGGGCCTAGACGTGATACGGCGCATGGGGAACTCGAAGGGACCCCATGCAAGCCTCTTAACATATTATTACATATCCTTGGTCGCGAAAGCAATAAAATACAATAAGAAGTAGTAAATAGGGATAAACCGACTTGAGGGACAACTTTCATATTATAGACATCAAGGGTCAAGAGAGAGTCAAAGCTCATAGAATAATTACACATCATGTCCAACAACACCTCTACTACATAGATACTTAGTGGGGGCCAAGATAAGAAACTGACTTACCCTCATAGTCAAAACACACAAAAGAGAGAGAGAGAGAGAGAGAGAGAGAGAGAGAGAGAGAGAGAGAGAGAGAGTCTTAATACATATAAGATCAAAGACATTGGACTCGGAATGGAGGACTCACCAACTAGCTTGAATAGATACTACTAGCCATGTGGAGGAAGATGATGACAAATGGAGCTCTGGTCCCTGCATGGTAATATCATGTAGCCATAGAGTATGCGTTAGTACGTTTGTATGTACTAACTATGTAGGATGCAATGCAATAAAAGATAGGCTACATAATCAAAATGTATAACCATTATTAATGGATAACATAATAACAATATGACATGTATGAATAATGCTTGAAGTAAGAATGCTTGTATAGAACATATTACATATATAAGAACATACCATCATCATAGACCAAGCATACTAGTATTCGGAATCCAAGGCTTAAAGCCCGCTTCGAGGGTGATCAAGGTATATACCCCTCAATCGGTAGATAGTCATCACACCCTCCATCATAATGGTCAAGGTATCAACCCCTTAACATGGTTAATGGACTTCACACCCTCCATCATAGTGGTCAAGGTATCAAACCCTTAACGTGGTTAATGGACTTCACACCCTCCATCACAGTGGTCAAGGTATCAATCCCTTAACGTTGTTATTGGACTTCACACTCTCCATCATAATGGTCAAGCTATCAACCCTTTAACATGGTTAATGGACTTCATGCCCTCCATCCTCGTGGTCTAGGTATTAAATCTTTAACATGGTTAATGGACTTCACACCCTTCATCATAGTGGTCAAGGTAAGAACCTCCTCAACAAGGTATGACCAACATGCAACCCTAGGGATACTTTTCAAGAAATCATCATATTATTACATTTCTTTCATCACCATAAAGTCATATATCTCATATGCCAAGCATTAGTCCTTCAACAACTCAAGTATCAATAACCAGACATTTTATCAAACACTTGGCGGGTATATAATGCTAATGTAAAACCATGTAATTCAAGAGTGTAATCATGCTAGAAAATTCAATGTAAAAGCATCAATAGGTACTTGGTAACATCCTCAAGCAAATACATCAAAACCCTTTATCCAATTTAACAATAGCTCTTAGATTCATAACTCAAAACATGCTAAAACAACTATAATTTCATGAAACCCAACATAATGTGCAGTAAAATTCATAATAAGCGAGACTCATGAGTAAATCAACTTTAAATCATATAATTTTAGTAAGATGGAAGTTTGGGCATTGTGGGTGAAAGGAACCCATGAAAGAAACCTACATAGCTTGACTTTGGAAAATCTTTGAAGAAGATTGGAGATGGAGACTTGAAGCTTGATAAGAACCTTAAGATCCGGATGAGTCTTGGGATTTGGAATTTGGAGATGAAATATTGTCTAAATATTTGACTGAGTACTTGGGAATGTCTTGCATAATATGAGGGTGAAATAAGGCTAAGTATATGTATTTTCATACATGGGAAAGCTTAGGCCCAAGACCGAAAATCTTGGACCAGACAAGAAAAACTATGTAAAAATTACACGGGGGCGTGCCCAAGTTGCGTCGTGCTAGGGGCGTGAACCCTCTCTGGAAAGTGCAAATTTGGAAAATTGAAATTGCGATTCGTTTGCTCTAAAATTGGGGTTAGGCCCATTTTCCACTCAATTTGACCCCATGAACAAGAATATGAAGTTGGATTTTTTATATCACACATGGATTTTGAGATATGTGGAAATTACTATTCTAGGTACTTTTGAGGCATATTTTCGAGCACTTTTTGGGGTTATTTCTATATCTCCCCCTTGGGAACATTCATCCTCGAACGTCAAAGAAACATATTTGAGAAAAGTAATCATGTAGCAATCAGCCCCAACAAGAATGCAAACAATACACTTAAAACACCATTTTCAAAATCTCAACATAAGTCTAAAATCACCATGAAATTTGTCAATATAAACATGAATGCATGCAAATGACTTAGGGGATGGAACATAGGACTTGAAAACATAAGAAACACTTGACGTGTTATCATAAGCATGGATAAAATGAAGGATTTATGGATATTGCTTCTCCATGCCAACTCTGGCTCCCGAGAGACACTATCGACTAGACGACTTTTCCAAAAAAGGCCTTGACGAACACTACATCCTTATCAATCAACTTCTCTACCCTTCTATCCAATACCTCCACCGGGACCTCCTCTTAGGTAACTTATCCTCCACAGCACCCACAACCTCAAAGAGTTTTATAGTGCTAGAGTCACAACTACTTCCTCTCAACCTAGAAGCATGAAGAACCAGATGAAGCATATCCATATCCCTAGGGAATTCTCATTCGCATGCAACCTCACCAATCCTACCCAACACTCTATAAGGACCTATAAAACTTAACTCAATTGTAAACCTTCAACACACATAGTCCACTTGGTACCGTAAACCACCATCTCCCCCTTGGAGACAACCTCCACCCTACCATCCTTCCACCCAAAACTTTCAACTCTAATAGGGCGGAATCAAGGCCTTGCTTAAACTAGACCTCCTCAACCAAAGAAGATATAGAACCATCAAGAACACTACCCTACCACTCTCAACTTCCTCCATCCTAACTCCCAATCTAGCCAACCAATGAACCTCTTTAATTACCTCTTTGCCACCATTATCAACATGTAGTAGGTTATCCATAGGCACCCTACTTAGTGTATCGACCACAACATTAGCCTCACCGGGGAATAATGCACACTCATATCATAATCCTTAAGGAGTTCTAACCACATTCTTGTAATCCTCAATTCACATCTATCACATTTGGCAAACCACATCTCATCCTCCAAGACTTGCAACACTACCCTAAATGATTCACAAGCCCTAAATAAATCAATGTTCTACCACTAGAGGCCACCACACACATGTCGAGGTAGGGTTTTAAGACCCTATTCATGCTTCTCTTAGGTCGAGCGGTTCCACATAAAGCAACAAAGGTAGAGTGTGCTTTGGAACTCCAACTCTTGGGTTGAACAGAAAAAGGTCAATCTTTCACTATTCAGGAGTCTCCCCATATGAGACCGGAAAGGAAGCCTTAGGGTTATGGAGGGAATAGCCTTTCAGTCTACTAGCAGCAATATAACCGGTGGTTTATAATTCCACTGGCGCCATAATGAAGTCGGTACCAAAGTAGCCTCCTGTACCTATTCCACCTTTCCAGCCTTGAAAAAAAGGCGGTAGGTCGACGTTGAACGCTTCAACTTGGCCACTGAGATAAACACACTTTCACATCTTCTTAACCCGAAATGGCTGGGGAGAGGAAAGGATCCTGCTTTTTAGAGTACTCTTGCAAACAGATCCAGTGGAAACGAGGTAGGGCCTGTAGCTTAGAAGATTAGAGCACGTGGCTACGAACCACGGTGTCGGGGGTTCGAATCCCTACTCGCAAAGGGCGCCCAATCCTCCTAACTCCTTCCACTTCTCCCAGGGACAGGAACTACGTCTTGACCTTCGGGGAAGAAGTTCATGGGACCCATCCTTTGAGGGCACCTAGATAGTGAAAATATCTTATTCTCAAACTGCTACATCGTCACATCTCTTCGCTTTCTAAGAAGGCACTTTAGCAACAACGCAACTCATAAACATAGGCGGTGCACAAGTCAACCAAACAACTCCACCCATACTCAAAATACACACTCCTAGTTTGAAAGGACACTTAGGGATATCACCTACCCTCATCCTCACTTGGGGACAAATCCCGAACCATAATCAATCTTAGAGAAGTGACTAGCCCATTATAGTTGAACTAATAGATCGTCCATCCTTGTCCCTCACATTACAACCTCACGGGTACTACGCTCATTAGAAACATGATACGCAAGTAGCCAAACTACCCCAAGACCTCTAACCCATCAAACTAAATTCAACCAAAATCACAAGGCAAGACTTTATGTAACAAGAACTTGAAGTAACCCTTATAAGCCTTTCCAGCACAAATAAACTCACACAAACAAATCTTATAAAAGCAACAAAAGGAATAATGAAAGGAATAGAGACCACCGGAACCATCAAAGCATGTACAATAGAATCAAAATGAACGTTTAATTTATTGTAGCATCATCGAGCACCTCATCCCTCCTTGCCTTCTTTGAAGGCCGTAAAACTGATTATGTCTTGGAGCACCTTCTTCATCAATATCACCACCTTTTCCTTTGTTGTGCCTAAGATCTATTATCTTGTGACCTATCTCCCCACAACCATAAGAAAAATTGGTTTTCTTCAAGCACGGGCCATCATGGCATATATCACATTTTGGGCACCTAACATACGGTACCACACCACCACGACCTTTGGGACTTTCCTTCACCACGGGCCCTCTTGGCCTTGTTACCCCTCCTCTTTCTCATCTTTTCCTCCCCCAATTGTTTGGCAGAAGTCATCAAGCAGGACAAATCCATGTCACCAATCAGTATAGTGGACCAACATTCCTCATTCACCAAATTAGATAAACCAATTACAAACTTATTTATCCTAGACCTCGGATTGGCCATCAAGTGGGAAACATATTTAGAAAGTTGATTGAACTTGAGGGCATACTCCCTCACACTCATTGACCCTTGTTTTAAATTCATAAACTCCATCATCTTGGCCTCCCTAAGCTCAAGTGGGAAGAACCGGTTAAGAAAGGCCACCTTAAACTCCTCCCATAACACCACATTATTGTTCCCCTTCTCCTCCTTCCATCGAGTACACCATATTTGTGCTACTCCCTTGAGTTGGTAAGCCGCCAACTTTGCCTTCTCTTCTGACCTCACACCCATGATAGCCAACACTTAATAAACCTTATCAATGAACTCTTGAGGGTCCTCATCTATTTTAGAATCATCAAACTCCGGTGTTTTCATCCTCATGAAGTCCCTTACCCTAGATGCCGAAGTAGGAGATTGAGGGGCTTGGTCCCCTTGGTTGCTTGACTAGTCACAACTTGATCTAGTAAAGTGAGAGCATCCCGAAACTCTTCATGAACCATTCCTCATCTTGAGGAGCAGGAGGAGCTGGCTGCTCCTCGGCTGTATAGGCTCTTCTTCCTCTTGTGTTAGGCATAACATATCACAGAACAATCATTGAAGTAGGGGGAGAAGGAGAAACCTTATTTCAACTCTATAACACGACTTAGAATATGAAGAAGGGAAATATTTCCTAAAATGCCTCGTAGCCTATTACTCATAGTTCTAGTGCATAACACAACCATGAATAAACTGTAATCGATGCGGTGTGTTGGACTCCGAGGATCTAACAACCTAGTGCTCTGATACTAACTTTGTCATGACCCAAGTCTAGGGCCTAGACGTGACACGGCGCATGGGGAACCTAAAGGGACCCTAAGCAAGCCTCTTCACATATCATTACACATCCTTGATTGGGGAAGTAATAAAATACAATAAGAAGTAGTAAATAAGGATAAACGAGGCTAAGAGACAACTTTCATATCATAAACATCAAGGGTCAAGAGAGAGTCAAAGCTCATAGCATAATTACACGTCATGTCCAACAACACCTATACTATATAGATACTTAGCGGGGGCCAAGACAAGTAACCGGGCTCATCCTCATAGTTAACATACACCAAAGAAAGAGAGAGAGAGAGAGAGAGAGAGTCTTATTACATTGCATAAGATCAAAGACATTACCCTTGGAATGGAGGACTCACCAACTAGCTTGAAATAGATACCACTAACCATGTGGAGGAGGATGATGACCAAATGGAGCTCCAGTCCCTACATGGTAATATCTGTAGGCATAGAGTATGCATTAACATGTTTGAATATACTAAGTATGTAGGATGCAATGCAACAAGAGATAGGCGACATAATCAAAATGCATAACCATGATTAATGGATAACATAATAGCAATATATCATGTATGAATGATGCTTGAAGTAAAACACTTGTATAAAATATATTACGTATATAAGAACAGACCATCATCATAGACCAAGCATACTAGTTCTCAGAATCCAATGCTTAGCCCCCCCTTGGATAGTGATCAAGGTATACCCCTCAATTGGAATATGGAAATCATAACCTCCATCATATTGGTCAAGGTATCAATCCCTCAATGTGGTTAATAGACTTCATACCCTCCATCATAGTGGTCAAGGTATCAACCCCTTAACGTGATTAATGGACTTCACACCCTCCATCATAGTGGTCAAGGTATTAACCCCTTAACATGTTTAATAGACTTTACACTCTCCATCATAGTGGTCGAGGTATCAACCCTTTAACATGGTTCATGGACTTCATACCCTCCATCATAGTGGTCAAGGTAAGCACCCCCTCAACAAGATATGGTTAACATGCAACCCTAAGGATACTTTTCAAAAAATCATCATACTATTAAATTACTTTAATCACTATAAAGTCATATATCTCATATGCCAAGCATTAGGCCTTCAACAAC
This sequence comes from Solanum ossicruentum, assembly GCA_025774065.1. Lineage (NCBI taxonomy): Eukaryota > Viridiplantae > Streptophyta > Magnoliopsida > Solanales > Solanaceae > Solanum > Solanum ossicruentum. The sequence continues at coordinate 8,903 of JAOTQR010078513.1, forward strand.
GCAAGAATCAATAGTCGGACATTTTATCAAACATTTGGTGGGTGTGTAATGCTAATGTAAAACCATGCAATTCAAGAGTGTAATCATGCTAGAAAATTCAATGTAAAACCATTAATAGATACTTGGTTACACCCTCAAGCAATATACATCACCCTTCATCAAATCTCACAATAGATTTTAGAATCATAGCTCAAAATATGCTAAAACAACCATATTTTCATGAATCCCCAATATAGTATGCAGTGAAATTCATAATAAGTGAGACTCATGAGTAAATCAACTTTAAGTCATACAATTTTAGGAAGAAGGAAGTTTGGGTATCATTAGTGAAAGAAACCCATATACCTTGACTTTGTAGAATCCTTGAAAAAGATTGGAGATGGAGACTTGAAGCTTGAATAAGAACCTTAAGATCCTGATGAGTCTTGGGATTTGGAATTTGGAGATGAAATATTGTCTAAGTATTTATGAGGATATTTGGAAATGTCTTACAGGATATCAGGGTGAAATAAGACTAAGTATAGGTGTTTTCATGCATGGGAAGGCTTAGGCTCAATACCTAAAAGCCTTGGACCGAACAAGAAAAACTGTGCAAAAGTTACCCAGGGGCACGAACCCTCTCTGGAAAGTGCAAATTTTGGAAATTGAAATTGCGATTCGTTTTCTATAAAATTAGGTTTAGACCCATCTCCCACTCAATTTGACCCCTTGAATAAGAATATGAAGTCGGATTTTTGATATCACATACGTATATTGGTATATATGGAAATTACAATTCTGAACACTTCTGTGGCACATTTTCGGGCACTTTTTGGGGTTGTTTCACTTTTTACCATGTAGGGACTAGAGTGCTTATTCATCCTCCTCCACGCGGCAAGTTGGCTTGCTTGAATATTATTTTTGGTGAGTCCTCCATTTCGGGGATAACAACCACTTTCTTTTCATGCTATATTAAGACTTTGTTACCTTTGAACATCTACTTATTAGGGTGAGCCGGGAAGATTTCTTAGCCCTCGTCCCACTTATGTTAAAGGTGTTGTTGGATATATATGATGAGCTTGACTCTTATGATGCTTATGTATATGTTATGGAAGACTTTCCTTAGTCCTCATTCCCTTTCCTGTGCTTGTTGTATGTTGATGATCCCGATAGCATGAGTCATAAGCCCCTGTTTCACTTAGAACTATTTGATGAATGCTTCTTTTTATATTCTGCAACAAAGGATATGCAAACAATATGCTAAGAGGCTTATTTGGGTTGCCTTCGGGTATCCCATTCGCCGTGTCACATCTAGGCCCTAAGCTTGGGTCGTGACACTTTCGAAATTATTATTGGTATCAAAATTTCTTGGAGATCATATTGTCATTGAATATAACTATAAATTTTCTTCCTCAAATGAAATATTATTGACCATCCCAAGACAACTCTAAGCATCTTATTTTGGTACTAGCCCTACCCAAGTCCAATAACACAAATTTCAAATCTTATTATGCTTTTCTCATGAGCTATACCATTGAATTACAAATCAATCTCGACCACATATGACCATTCACATGACATGTCTCAGCCTCCATTCAAGTACTCATACCCTCATATGTAAACTCAGAGAACCCTTAGTCACCCCAAACCCATTGTATATCATGAGTACAGGACCTTTATTCACTGTCAAATGTCTCATAACCCATTATGATACTCTATACTAACTTTCATCGACAAGGCAGTATCCAGCCTATTTCAAAGTCTCCAATAAACATGATTGAACAACTTACCCTAACATAAAAGTGCATAACCTTCATACACCATTGTTTGTCATCTAAGTCAAAACCAAATTTTCCAGAAGAGAAGTTGATTATATTTCATAATTTGGTAACAATCCACCCCTTCTCACATTGTCACATAAAACTTAAGTTAGAAAAATTCATAAAATCCTTGATGTTGAATTAAGGTTCTATACATGCTGTCTTATCTTCTTCACATTCTTAACCTGTATCCATACAAAATGTTGCTATCATGTTCGATTGCGTAATCCATACTCATGATCCAATCCCCAATGCTCAAACTCTTTGACGACCAAGGTTTTTGAACATTTTCCTAGCCCATTAATCATTGTTATTCCTTAGCCACAACTCCATCACATATTTCCTCTTACTTTGTACCAAACTACTCAAATGAAGACTTCATTAAGCTCTTCCACGATCATACATAATAGAATATTCAGCCAAAGTCATTCACAAGTCCTTCTAAATTCTTAACAACCAAACATTATCAATTAGTTTATTACCTAGACAATTCATACCTTGACAAAACCAACTACCACAAATGCAAGTTTATAAT
>JAOTQR010078514.1:0-11236 GCA_025774065.1 Solanum ossicruentum
ACATTAATTTGTTGACTAACAAATTAACATGTGTTTTTCCTTTGTAATTCAATTTGTTGTATAGGCAAGAATCAACAATTTATAGGGTATATAATAGGTCTAGAAACAAGTTGTTATAATTCAAATATCATTAAAAAAAATTCAGATATCTACAAGAATTCATATAATTTTTCACCTTGTATATAATAGGTACAGAAATAGATTCTCCATCATAAAATTTGTTTGTGATTTCCAAAAAACAACAACAAAAAAAAAAAATTAAGTACAAGAATTCGTGTTCTATAAATGAGAATCATGTTTCAAATAAACACATATTCCACTAAACAGATTTCTAATTTAAAAATCATAATAAAGAAAATTAATTTTAAAATTATTAAATTCGAACTCTTACTTGTTTTAAAAAAATCTCAATAATAAAAGATTGTCGCTACTTCAATGTGAAGGAAATCATCATTAACTGGACCAATAAACGCAAAGAAATATTTTTTTAAAAATGGAACGAACTTGTACAATCTCATGTACAACTGTAAAGAAAATATTTCAAAAATATAAAACTAACTTGTACATCTCATCTACCATTGTCTTGGATCAATATTGAAGACTTTACATTTGATGTTTTGAATCATAAAAATAACTAGTTAATTTGATCCTACTTTACTCAGTCATATAAAATATTTACATATCAAAATTAATTAAATGAGAAAATAATTAGACTTTTCCTCTTCTTCGATCTACCATCATTTTGCAACATTAAAAGTACTACTATAATTTATATTTCATTATGCTAGAAGTAGATTTGAACTACAATATTCTACACAATATAAAAATATTTTCAGATGAGAAACATTATATTACTTTTAGTTCGTGACCTTATTATAGAAAATTTTATTTTTATACACAAGAAATCTTCTTTCTGCCCATAAAAGAAATTTAAAAACGTTATTTTCTTCGATCAGAACCAAAAAAAATTCATTTCTTTCTCAAAGTAAAGGGATAATACAGCCTCTATCACACCCACTATTCCTTTTTTTTTTTCCAGAACACTCAGTAGTCCAACCTCCTCATAACATAAGATTTCATTTAATTAGATTGTCCACCATTGATAATAAAATAATGATGGAGAATATTGCAACTAAAATATCTTTGACTCATGTATGGTTATCCACAGACTCAGGGGCTTTAATTTAGGAGGGTCCCTTTTTATAATTATTACCTTTACTTGTTGGAAGAATCTTCACTCTTCCTCAACGTTACTTTTTTGGACATTGTTGGAAGAATCTTCATTCTTCCTCTAACGTTATTCTTTCTTCTTATTTATTTATTAGTAAATTTTCCTTTTTAACTCTTCTTCTTTAAGACATCTTGAGATTTTATACTCAAAGTTGATAATTTTTTTTTACTATTTAAAGATAAATCATTGAATTTTATTATATTCTAATAAAAAAGAGTAAGAAAATATTGTGAGTATTTGTGTATCATTTGTTGCTCTTTCTCAAATTTCAAGATTTGAGTCAAGTATTTCAAATAATCAACTATAATACATCTTGGAATCTAGTCTTTAATTTTTTCATATGGTTTGATCATTCCAACTTTTGAATTTTATTTTTCAATTTTATCTCGTATTTGTTATTTTTATTATTGTATTTTGGGTATCTTTTAATTATTTTGCTAATAATTTAAATATGTCAACTAGAAAATATAAATTCGGTCATTTAAAATTATTTTGTTATAATTTAAAAATTCATTTTTTTTGAAAAATTAAGACCTCTCACTGAAGTTCCACTTTAGGCCTTGGATAGTATTGACCCACCCCTGCACAGACTGTTTTATACTCTTAAAAAAAGGAGAAAAAACAAATTTGGGCTATTTAATTTTTTTTCGTCATCCGGAAACAGTGGATCTATGTTTTAAACAAAGGGGTCAGGCTGCATATATTCGACCCCCCTACCCCACAATAGGCAGGAGCTTTTGAGGCAATGGGGTAATGTTGTTGCTGTTGGGCTATTTAATTTTTTTTCTTATTAAGACGGCCAAGTCAGAAACAAAGATGGCGGTGACGAGTGCTAAGTCAGCAGTATTTGAGCGTCTTTATGAAGAATTAAGTGATAAAGGTGGAGAAAAGAGATTGTTTAGGCTCGATAAAGTAAGAGAAAGGAAAGCTCGCGACTTGGACCAAGTGAAGTGCATCAAGGATGAGGAGGGAGAGGTGTTAGTGGATGACACTTCCATTAAATTAAGGTGACAAGCTTACTTCCATAAACTCTTAAATGAAAAAGGAGATAGGGATATTGAGCTGGGTGAGTTGGAAAACTTCAAAAATCGTCGTGATTTTGGGTATTGCAGGCGGTTCAGAGTTGAGGAGGTAAGATAGGCTATTAGTAAGATGAAAAGGGGGAGGGCGATCGGGCCCAATGAGATTCTGGTAGACTTCTGGAAGAACATGGTCAAGGATGGCATCGAGTGGTTGACTAAACTGTTCAATGCTATTATGAAGACTGTCAAGATGCCTGATGAATGGAGGAGGAGTACAATGGTTTCATTGTACAAGAATAAGGGAGATATTCAAAGCTGTAACAATTACAGGGGTATCAAGTTGTTAAGCCACTCTATGAAGGTGATGGGACTCCACCAAGGATTTGTGTTGAGCTCTTTCTTATTTGCCTTGGTGATGGATGAGCTTACACAATCTATCCAAGAGGAAGTACCATGGTGTATGTTTTTTACAGATGACATAGTACTAATTAATGAGACTCGCACTAAAGTTAATGATAGGTTGAAGGCCTGGAGACATGCCTTAGAGTCCAAAGGTTTCAAATTGATCAAGACCAAAACTGAATACCTGGAGTGCAAATTCAGTGTTGAGAGGGATGAGGCAAACCCGGATGTGAGACTTGCCACTCAACCATCCCTAAGAGAGAAAATTTTAAGTATTTAGGGTCTATCATTCAAAGTAGTGGCGATATCGACGATAATGTCACTCACCGTATTGGGGCAGCATGAACTAAATGGAGGCTTGCCTTTGGAGTATTATGTGACAAGAAGATACCACCTAAACTCAAAGGTAAGTTTTACATAATGGTGGTTAGACCATCGTTGTTGTATAGAGTAGAGTGTTGGCCAATTAAGAAAGCACATGTTCAGAAAATGCATATCGCAGCGATGAGGATGCTGAGATGGATGTGTGGTCACACCAAGAGTGACAAGGTTAGGAATGAGACCATCCGAGAGAAGCTAGAGGTGGCCCAGGTGGCCGAAAAGATGAGGGAAGCGAGACTGCGATGGTTTAGACATGTGCAGAGGAGGAGTACCGATGATCCTATTAGGAGGTGCGAGAGGTTGGTTTTGGGAGATACTTGGAGGGGTAGAGGTAGACCGAAGAAATACTGGGGGGAAGTGATTAGCAGGATATGACGAAACTTGATCTTACTGAGGACATGACCTTAGATAGAAAAAAGTAGAGGTCGCGAGTTAGAGTAGCAGGCTAATGGTAGGGTTAGGTATTTTTTTGTCTTGTGTTCGCACTACCTGTCATATTATGTGTTAGTTTATCTTATCTACATACTGTCATTATTAGTCACTCTTTCCTGTTCTCTTTCCTTTCTTTTGTTATATCTAGTTCTTTCTTGCTTACGGGTTTTGAGATGAGGGTTCCCATGAACCAACCTTTCTACTTTTATAGTAGTGGTAAGGTATACGTATATTCTACCCTCCTCAACCTCACTTGTAAGATTTTACTGAGTATGTTGTTATTGTATTAATTGAAAACTTTTACTTCCCTAATACATACCAAAAAAAAAACCTATAAAAGGCAAGACACTCGTATGAGTTCTTTTAATTAAATTACTTTAGCAATTTTGCCTGGACAAATATTATATTTGTTTAATACATATAGTAGCTGTATGTGTATTTATTTATAAAACAGTTTTTTATTTTCATAATAATATATATTGTATGTGTATCTATTTATAAAACAGTTCTTTGTTTTCATAATAATATATATGTATATATAAATATGTTTTGGATACTTGATTTTTTTGGCTCTTTGAAATTTTAGAAATAAGAAGGATAAATTCAATCAAAGTAGAAAATACACAAAAAAAAAGTATCAACATTGTTTTCTTCGTCAACAAAATCAATTATTGTAATCGACTATTTTGCTATTCAAGAGCGGCTCAAATATATTAGTGGTATAAGACGAAAATCGAATAGAAATCTTAAAACTTATAAAAGAAAATCATTAATTGATTATATAATATAATTGATGTGCCAAACTTATTCTAATAATTCTTTCTATTTATATGAAATAAATAATATTTACTTTAAATTGAACTTAATTGGTATTTTTTCTAAAAAATCTATAACTTATTATTACTAAAATATAAATTGAGGCCTCCAAAATTTGGAGGCCTCAGGCGCTTACGTTTTTTCTAACACTATCGAGTCACTCCTATTGCTATTGAAATTACTTATTTTTCTTGCTCTATACATTTTTCCATTTTTATCATCCGCCTCCAAATCTTCGCAAAACTCTGAAAATTTTAGAAACTGCTGCCATTTTTCATTCCTCCTCCTCCTCCTAATTTCTTGCAATAATAACTTTTTTTTCTTCACATAACTTCTAATATTTTTGGTTATATAATACATCAACTCAATAAATAAAATAAATAGCCAAAAAAGAAAAAAAACGAGAGAGGTGTCAAACTGCACACATTCAATAAAAGAGGGACTGAAATTATCGACGATAACTTATAAGTTATTCCACAAGTCCTGCATGATAGTTCATAAATGGATATGGTAGAAGATTTAATTAATTATCCATCCAAACTAAGAACACTTGTACAATGCTAGGTATTGGTAATAATTAGAAAGTCCTGTTAGAATTAATAATATCTCCTTTTCGTTATCCCTTGAAGTTTTTAGAAAATAGCCGTGGATGTAATACTTCAATTCCAAATTATTTACCTTATCTGTTTTCAACACTCAAATATGTTTTTACTGCAATGATTCTTTTTCTTTGCTATTTTGAAATGAAAATAGCTTTTCATTTTAATATGTTTATCATATTTTGATTTGACACAATTTTTAAAATTAAGAAAGATTTTGAAATTTTATAATTGTACAAAAAAATTAAGAAAGATTTTGAAATGTTATAATTGTACAATCAATAATATATTATGTATCAAAAGATTTTTAAATTTTATGAGAAAATAGTTTAAAGTCTCCCAACTTATTATTAGATTCTTACCTACACATCTATACATCACAGTAGGGTTTAGAGGGGGGGGGGGGGGGGCTTCCCTTTTACCCGCTAAACATTTTAGAAGTATAATATATACTTCATCAAAAACTCACATCCAAATTTGTATCAAAAAGTGACTTGCAAGTGTCCTATTACATAATATGATATTAATTTTTTGTATATAATTATTTTTTGTTGTCTTAGTTCTATGTTCTCCCTTCTATATTTTCCTTTCTGTTATAAAATAAATCTAGAATTAATTAGAATAAATTTAAGGAAAATTAATATCTGGAAAGCTAAGAAAGAAGAGAAAATATTATTGCTCTGTTGTATATTTTTCTTACATTGCTCTTCGTTTACAATTTCGTAGGCTATTTATAGTCAAATGAGGAGAAGACATTATAATTGATGTGGGGCCTACAATCCATTCAACTCAATTATTCTTTTCCTTTTATTGTTATAATTGCATGCTTGATGAGACTCCCCCTCAATTGTTCATGTAAAAGGAAGGTTCTAGATGACTTTAATACGCATCATTAGCTGTCTCATTATAAACCTTACCAGGAAAATCCAGTGGGATAAAATCTTGGTTAAGGAAAAAAAGAATACAACACGTATTTTACTCCCTTTATGAAGACTTTATTTGATACTTTGAAGATAGTGTACTCCAATCTTATATCTTAGCTTCTCAAATATTGACGTTGACAGTGTCTTAGTGAATAAATCTGCAAGATTATCACTGAAACAAATTTGTTATACATCAATATCACCTTTCTTCTGAAGATCATGTGTGAAGAATAATTTTGGTGAAATGTGTTTCGTTCGATCTTCCTTTTTGAAGCCACCTTTCAATTGAGCTATGCATGCAACATTTTCTTCAAATATGATTGTGGGTACTTCAACATCATCTTTCAGTCCACATATCTCTTCGATAGAATGTATGATCGATCTCAACCACACACATTCTCCACTTGCTTCTTAAATTGCTATTATTTCAACTTGATTTGAAGAAATAGCAACAATGGGCTGCTTTGTAGATAGCCATGATATAACAATTTCTCTGTATGTAAGAAGATAGTCTGTTTGTGATCGAGCTTTATGTGGATCTAATAAATAACCTACATCTGCATAACCAACAATCTGCACAGCCTTTGTTACTATATAACAAACTCATATCAATTGTACATTTCAGGTATCACAAAATATGCTTGATACTGTTCCAATGCCTTCACATTAGGGAAGAACTATATCATGCTAGCAAATTAACAGAAAATGATGTATCAAGTCTGGTTGAATTAGCAAGATATATAAGTGCTCCAATAGCACTGAGGTATGGTACTTCTAGACCAAGGAGTTCTTCATTCTCTTCTGGGGGATGGAATGAATCTTTATTCACTTCAAGTGACCTAACAATCATTGGAGTACTTAACGGATGTGCTTTGTCCATATAGAGTCATTTTAAGATTTTCTCAGTATAGGTAGATTGATGAATAAAAATCTCGTCTATTAAATGTTCAATTTGTAGATCCAGACAAAGTTTTGTCTTTCCATGATCTTTCATCTCAAATTCTTTCTTTATTTATTCAATTGCCTTTTGGACCTCTTTGAGAGTTCCCATAAAATTTATGTCATCAACATAAACAACGAGTATTATAAATTTTAATCCTATTTTTTAATGAAAATGCATAGAAAATGACATAATTTATATGTACTTTATTTATCAAGTATTCACTAAGGCGATTATACGACATACGCCTAATTGTTTCAGATGATATAATGATCTTTGCAATTTGATTGAGAATATTTCTCGAGACTTAGTACATGCTTCGGGCAATTTTAATCCTTTTGAGATTTTCATGTAAATTTCACTGTCAAGTGAACCATAAAGGTAAGCTGTAACTACATCCATTAGATGCATTTCAAGATTTTCATGTACAACTAAACTGATGAAATATCAAAAAGTTATTCCATCCATAGGTGAATATGTTTTTTCATAGTTGACACCGGGTCTTTGAGAGAATCCTTGTGCAACAAGGCATGCTCTATATCTTACAACTTCATTTCACTTTCACACAAAAATCCATTTATAGTGAATTGATTTTACACCATCAGGGATTGGACTACAGGTCCAAATACCTTGCGTTTAGAGAGTGAATTCAACTTTGATTGAATTGCTTCTTTTCATTTAGGCCAATCATCTCTACATCGACATTCTTCGATGGATTTAGGCTCAAGAGTTTCACTATCTTGTATGAGGTCAAGTGCAACATTATATGCATAAATATTATTCACTATAACTTTTGATCAATCTAAATTTATCTCATCACTGGAAGAATTTATAAGAAGTTCTTCATTCACTTGAGTCTCGGGTTCACTGATAGGATTTTTCAAGTCTTGACCTTCTTCAAGAAGTTCTTTTGTAGTATTATTTTTATTATTCCTAAAGCTTCTCTTTCTAGGATTTTTATCCTTTGAACCAAATGGTCTACCATGCTTCAGGCGGTTTAGGATTCAGAAGCTATAATACTGGCAGATGGTCCCTTTGGGACATCAATCCGGATAGGCACATTCACTGCAGGGATATTTGACTTAGTTATCTGTTTCAAATCAGTAAATACATCTGGAATTTAATTTGCTATTGTCCGCAAGTGGATGATCTTCTGGACCTCCTGTTCACATATGCATGTACATAAATCAAAATGAGATAGTGATGAAACTTTTCACGAAATTTCTCCAATTTGTTCATTTTTCTCTCCCCCTAATTGCGGAAACATTATTTCATCAAATTGACAATCTGCAAATCTAGCTGTAAATAAATCTTCTGTCAACGGTTCAAGGTAGTGAATTATGGAGGGTGAGTCACACCTAACATATATACCTAACCTTCATTGAGGGCCCATCTTAGTATGTTGCAGTGGTGCTATAGGCACATATACCGCACAATTAGAAATTTGGAGATGAGTTATATTTGGTTCATAACTAAATACTAATTGTGATGAAGAGTATGTATTATAATTAGTCGGTCTGAGATGTACAAGTGCTGCTGCATGTAAGATAACATGAACCCACACATTAATGGATAATTTTGATTTCTTAAGCAATGGTCTAGCTACTAATTATAGGAGCTCTGCAAGGTCATTTTGAGTATGAACAAGAGCTATCGGATGTTCAATTTTTATCCCAATTGATGTGCAGTAGTCATCAAAAGATTGGGATGTAAATTCTCCAGCATTATCTAGACGGATAAATTTAATTGAATAATCTAGGAGTTGCACCCTTAATCTTATTATTTGTGCCAGTAGCCTAGCAAACGCTAGGTTATGGGATGGTAAAAGGCACACGTGAGATCATCTTGATGATACATCTATTACAACCATAAAATATCTAAATACCCTATTAGGTGGATGAATAGGTCCACATATGTCCCCATGTATACGTTCCATAAATCTAGGGTATTTGATGCCAACCTTCAGAGTTGATGGTCTGGCAATTAATTTGCTTGATAACAAGAAGCACGTAAAAATTCATCATTCATAAGAATCTTCAGGTTCGTTAATGAATGACCAGTTGAATTTTCAAGAATTCATCTCATCATTATTGATCCAAGATGACCTACTCAGTCATGCCTTAGTACAAAAGTTTTTGGATCAGTAAACTTCTGGTTTACGATCAAATGTGCTTCAATTGCACTAATTTCTACATAATATAGGCTAGACGACAAAGTCGATAATTTTTCCAAAGTATATATCTGGCCCGAGACACTCTTGGTTATACCAAGGTATTCAATATTCATTTCATTTAGTGTCTCAACATGGTATCTATTTCTGCAAATATCTTTAAAACTTAGTAGATTCCTTGGGAATTTAGAAGAGAACAATGCATCTTCTATAATAATTTTTGTCTTAGGTAGAAATATAGTAGCTTTTCCGGAGCCTTCAATCATTTCTGCACTACCAGATATTGTAGTAACATTTGTTTTTTCTAAGTAGAAAAATATTTCTCATCTTTAAAAATTGCATGAGTCGTTCCACTATCAATTACACAAATATCTTCGCGATTGATTATTGATCCAAACAAAATTTGAGGCAAATCCATTCTTCACGGAGAAAAATAATAAAGTACATATTGATTTAGACCTCATAAGTATTGATGAACAGTCTTATATAAATATAATAATAAGAGAGACAGATACAATTTTATTCATTTACATATGTTATAAAAATACAAATACACACACAAAATAAGAAAATTATTTAAAATATTATCATGCTTATCAATATTCATATTTTCATCAATATTTAAACTTCCTTATGGGAAATTTAAGTAGTCGGTCACATCTAGTTGCATAGGTTCCATATTATCTTTAGAAAAAAAGTTTGTTTCTAAATTTTTGGCTCTTTTTAATGATGCCTGATATAGCTGAACAAGACGTTTAGATGACAGGCATGTCCTTAACCAGTGTCCCTTACCTCTACATCTATGATATATGCTTTCTGAATTTTTCTTTGGAAAAGCTTCTAAATTTTCTTCCTTCTTTTTAAATTGTTGGTTGTGCCTTGGTGCAAGACGACTATCATGATTTGTTCTTTGTCCACAGCCACGGCCATGCCCACGATTGGGGCCATAATTTCTTTCTTGTTGATTATAATTTGCTTGGTTCACTTCAGGGAGTGGTGAAGAACCAATGGCCCGACTATCATATTTTTTCATTAACAATTCCTTATGTCTTTCAGCAATATGAAAGTGGAAAAGTAATTCAGAATATTTAGTAAATCTCATATCGTGATATTGTTGTTACAAGAGCATATTCGCAATCTCATACCGTGATATCTTCTTTAGTTATTTCTTCTCCGCATAAATTCAACTGTGATATGATTCTAACATTGTTGAATTATACTCAGTTATATTTTTTAAATCTAATAGTTTTAAATTTAACCAATCATGACGTGCTTGTGGAAGGACGACCATCGTCAGGTGGTCGTATCTTTCTTTAGATTCTTCTACAATTCTAGGGGAACTTTTATTATCAGATATTGTAATTTTAATCCTTCGTCCAGATGGTAGCGGAGAAAAATTAAATCTTTGACAATATTTTGACTAGATGCTTTAGTGTCATCTTTAATGGTGTCTGTCACACCCACTGGTTCTAAATGTTGTTCTACATCTAGTGCTCATGATGAATAATTTGCCTAGAAATATTAAGGACAGTAAATTCAACTTTTAAAATATTAGACATTTTAATAAAATGAAATTCTTACCCTTTTGCCTGTTTAAAATAGCTTGAAATGGGCAGAGCTTCATGCTGATAATGTGTTATAAAATAAAATCTAGAATTAACTAAAATAAATTGAAGGAGAATTAATATCTGGAAAGCTAAGAAAGGAGAGAAAGTTGGAGAAAATATTATTGCTCTGTTGTATATTTTTCTTACACTGCTCTTCGTTTATAATGTCGCAGGCTAGTTATAGCCAAATGAGGAGAAGACATTATAATTGATGTGGGACCCACAATCCACTCAACTCAATTATTCCTTTTCTTTTACTTTTATAATTGCACGCTTCATGACACTTCCTCTTTTTTTTCTCTTTTCTTTTTCATCCTATTTTGTCTTTTCGTTTAATATCTTTTTTTTTCATTGATATGAAACCCCAAAACACAGTACTTTCTTCTTGTTGCTTCTTTTTTATCAAGAAATTCTATTTCATGATTTTAGTAAAACTCGGTTCAATGGGCAATGATAATTGTCACAACCCAACCCAGGGGTCGTGACTAATGCCGATTAGGCACCTAATACAATCATCAACTCTAAAGACCAATCATAACCACTGGGAAATCTACCGAAATTTCGACAGAGTTTCCTCTGTTTTACTGACTAACCTTACCTACATTAAAAATTCAGCAGTAGCCCAGACAAATATATAAATATATAAATCTCATACACATACATAAATGTGGGCCGACAAGGTCTCCGCTGCGGTCCTGCCGCCTAATAAACAT
>JAOTQR010078515.1:0-11235 GCA_025774065.1 Solanum ossicruentum
GCTGCATTAGTTGCTTCACTTTGAGATTCTCAGGCTTGGTTGGTTTGACACCCTCGAGTTTCACCCCTTTCACAACATAACTCTTCAAATAGAATTTTGCATCGGCAAAATGTGACTCAACCTCACTGAAAGGATTATTGTCAGCAATTATCTTCCTTTCGATCCTATCTTTGAGGTACTTCAAACACTGATAGTTAGAAGATGAGACAATTTTGTTCTCGTGCACCCAAGGCCTTCTAAGCAATATATTATATGAAGTCTTTGCGTCAATCATATGCACCCATGCACTTGTTTGCAAATCGTTCATATGAATTTCAAGCTTAATCGAGCCTATAGACCTCTGCCCCCCTTGATTGAACCCTTGTATCAACAAACGACTTTTGCTAAGCTTTTCGGTTATGATGCCAAGCTCTTTCAACGTGTGAATGGGTAGAATGTTGACCCCGGATCCTTCGTCTGTCAAAATTTTATTTATCTTCTTCTCTAGCACGTGACCTACCATATACAAAGGGCGACTATGTAGAGTTTCGCCAAATAGAAGATCATCGTCCGTAAATGTGATCTTTTGTGAACATGCATGTACTTCTTGAAGAGGAGGTTCCATAGAGTTTTCAGAAGATGACGGAGATGCTTTTGATGGAATTTCACCCCGCCATTTCATCCTTGTTAGCAAGAGATACCTTCAATGAATCTTCATTCGTTGTTTCTCCCTTGTCAGCACTGAAGCATGATGCCTCAACATTATCTTGGGTAGTCTCCGGGCAGAACCAACTTGGTAAGAATTCCCCAAAAGTTACAGGACGTCGCAATTTTTGGTGATGATGCATTTCCACTTTTGGCCCCTTCAGACGCCTGATGGGTTTCTGCTTCTTTGATCTCTTCACTACCCTTTGTTTGATTGGTTGTTCAAGTGATCTTTTCTATCTCATCTTGCTGCATCTCTACCTAGTCACAAGAATCCAACCTTCATCATCATCTGGATTGTTTTAGGATTTCTCTTACTCTATTGGCCCTTCTTTTTTAGGTGGACATATTTGGACTTGGTCAAGCGAGACGAACACGATAGAGATTTGATTAGAGCTTGTCTTTCCATCATCAAGGACAATCTTCTTTTCTTTAACCAAATGCATAACCTTATCCTTAAAGACAAAACACTTTTCAAGAGGGTGGCTCACAAGTCTATGATACTTGCAATAATTTGGGTCATCAGTCTTCCCTGCTTTATCGGGTCGTTTCATCTCTTGCAACTCAATGAGCTTTAGCTCAACCAACTCCTCAAAAATTTCAGGAACATCAAAATCCAAAAAAGGGTATTCCTTTTCCTGCATCTCTCTCAAGGTAAGCTTTTGATTTGGACGCTCTTGAAAAGTAGTCTTTACACTTTGCTTCCAACTCTCCTTGGTAGTAAACTTCACAGGTGAGATATTGACATTCGTAGACTCTTTGTTGTCATTCCTAGGCACAAATTTGCCCCATTTCTTGGGTTGTTGTTTGTCCTTTCCTTTGTGAGGATCGTGAACAAGCATCCCATTTTTTCCGGCAGAAGACATACTCAACTCCATATCATGAGCATGAGATGCTAGATCTTCAAACTTAGGTTTGATCCCTTGTAGGATGTAGAGAAGCCCCCAGTGCATTCCTTGGGTACATATTTCTATTGCAGAAGCTTCACTAAGTCTATTTTTGCAGTTGAGACTTGCGTTCCTCCATTGATTTATGAAGTCAATGACTGGCTCATTCTTTCTTGGTGAGTATTCATGAGTTCTACCATGCTCACTGTGATCCTTGTGCTATAGATGCAATTGAGAAACTCATGCTCCAGTTGCTCCCAACTATTAATAGAATGAGGCTCAAGATTTATGTACCAGTCAAAGGCATTTCCTTTCAAGGAACGGACGAATTGTTTGACGAGAATATCTCCATAGGTCCCAGCATTATGTGTCTCCCAAAGTGTGCAACATGCTGCTTTGGATTTTCTTTGCCTTCAAACTGTTGAAATTTAGGGGGTTGATAACCAGCAGGCATTCGGAGGCTATTAATCCTTACAGTATAGATATGGGAAGGCTTAGTATACATATGGGAAGACCTTGTGCAGATTTCATACTTGTCTTTAATGGTCCCTTCGATGAACTCCTTCAATTGATCAAGTGGGATCGTTCCTTCGGTAGAAACAGGCAGTTCTTTAATAGTCGGTACTTGCTTCACAGGACTCTTAGACTCTTGAATCTCAATACCCTTCCTTGGTTCATGGCTAGATTATCCATCTAGTAAACCTTACACCTTATCCATCAACTTATCGATGCGAGAGTCTTGGTGTTGCACATGCCTAGTCAATCCTTCAATCATGCTCACTAGGTTCGCAAGTTGTTCCTCTGTAGATGAAGCATTAGTTGTCATCGCTTGCATGCCCGTTGGAGGCACAGAAGAGTAGCATACATTATCATGGAAGTTGATCTTCAGGGGTCTCACATTACGTGACGCACATAGAGAAGATTCGTTGGATGAGTCATGGCCCTTCTTTGCAGTAGAGTTCTTGGAACCAGAGACCTCAAGCAGAGCCAATGTCTGCTTAATCTTTTCAGCAACACCGCTTCCTTCTTCGAAAGCATTCACAAATGGCCTCACTCCTTTTGGGGTTGAAGAACCAAAATCAGGAGTTGTCACAGATGACACTCGTAGTGTTTGTTGTCCCAGTATAGTAGCTTTGCTTCTTGTAACAACTCCAACAGTTCCAAAAGTAACACCAAGGATTCCCTCCATATCAGTAGAGAACTTGGAATCAGCAGCCTTAGGAAGTTGATTGGGAAATCTTCTTAGAAGCCATGTCAGTATTCTTTGGTGCTTGAAGAGTTGAGATAAGAGGTAGAGACTGTCCTACTGGGCATGCCTGAATTTGTAGACAATAAAATTCGCGTTGAGAAAATAATAATCAAGAACGAAAATATCACAACAATTTGTAGTATTTGATTTCAATTATGTGAGTGTTACAGTCTCTATGAATCCTCTTATTCGCCTTTCAAGTGTAAATTCAAGGGCTCTAGAGCTTGTTATTGAATTTGAAGTCTGTTCTTGAACTTTGATCTTGAATCTTGATTTTGATCTTGTTTCTTAAACTTGAATCTTGATTTTGATCTTGTTTCTTGATCTTGAATCTTGATTTTGATCTTGTTTCTTGATTTTGATCTTGAATCTTGAGTTAAAGAGCTTTTAAGCTTGTTCTTGAACTTGAAGGCTTGAATGTTTGAATTCTTGAATTTGTAGAGAAATCGTGGCGTTTGATCCACGAGCTCTCTCTAGCTTTTTGTTAGAATTTTTGATGTACATTCTGAATTATGAAGACCCCTATATATAGTTGTAGAATAGAGGAGTCATGATAGAATCAGACTTTCTCCCTGCCAATCATATTTATGTGACATGGCATGTTGGGCTTTAATGAAATGGGTCTGTCATTTTAACACATGACATGATCCTATTGGCTTCTTTGTTTGACTTGACATGCCACATCATCCGACACATGGCGTCAAGTGGGCCTCTAGAATGAGAAGATATTGGGCCTAATAAAGTGGGTCATCTTTTGTAGTCCAAATAAAATGAATTTGGACTTTCAAATAAATTCATATTTAATTGAATTTTAATTAATTAACCCAATTATATTAGTCCATAACATTTATTTTGGACTAATATATTTTAAATTTTTATATAATTTGAATCATTTTATAAAATTTATATTTTGATAAATTTTATATGATTACACATGTCCTCAAGAACTTTAATCTTCTCATTGTACGTAAGGCTGTAGGTTATTTCTTATCAGGATAAAACGGATAGACGTTATAGAAGTAGCAAAAGCTCAAACTTCTATTACTTCAGCGAACTCACATAACACCAAAAAAATCACACAAAGACTCAGTTTGATTTGTAAGAAAATTTGTATTACTTTAAAAGTATGAACTCAAAAATTTAAAAGTTGAATTACTATAATACCCTTTTTGACATATTTCAATATTTTTCTATATCTATATTGTACCTATATTTTTAAGTTATGTATGCTTTTTAGATTTATTTAAATTTAAAAAGAACATAGAAAAATCCTTTCGAAAATGATGCCTATTTCTAAAGGTGTTTTCTTCATTGGTATAACATACGGTCTGCTTCTCTTTTGTGTGATCTTCTGATGCATTCCTTGGTTCATTCTTTGTGCATTCATATATTTGTCTGGAATTTGGCTTATTTTTTTTCTCGATTTATGTTCATATATTATTTCTATAGATAAAAAAAAGTGCAAAGTTTATTTAATTTCTTCAAATGGTTATCTAGAAAATCAAGGGGACTAATTGAATTAGGTAATGAAATAAAGTACCAACACTCAATAGAACCATGAAACTTTAAACTGCGTGTAAAATTTTATGGCTTTATATTAGTGTATATTAATTCTATAATCCATTAGTTACAAATATTTTACTTTATTTGCTTTTCCATTTCAAGTGTTCATTATAAATATTCTCATCCATTACACTCATATTTTTGTTTGATATCTACAAGTTAGGTCTTTACAGAACTCTCCATTGATATGTGATGTTTGGAAGGGAAAAAAAGGTTTTAAAAAATTCATTAATAACAATACTGCCTTAGCTGCTTGTGCATATTTTTAGAAATTTGACAATCATTCTTTTAAGGTTTTCTTATTCAGAGGTAATTTTGATGTCAAACTTTGATATAAATATTCTTTCAAGATGACACATCTAATACATCATCTATTTTGATTTTTTGATGATTCAGTCTTTCATAAAATCTAATTAGTTCTTGAGTGTCCTTAAAATCTAATTTTGTCACCAGGAAAATTATAGTTTAGATTTCTATGGTATTTGAAGGAACTCCAACTAACTATAGTAATGAGTAATGACTGATGAATAGTGTAATGCAGTGACGTAGCCATTTTATAGTCATTATATAAGGAAAAGCTACAGAAATAAATTATGGACCCAATTTTGGCCAAGTTCTTGATATTCAGTTTCTTAAATATACTTTTGAGGATGTGTTTGTTTTTGCAATTTAGATAATATTTTGTGTGGTTGTTTTTAGGATGACTTCTTACGTTATGTAATATCCACAACTGCTAAAACTTTAGTTTAATTTTCAAAGGCACTTTAACTCTAATACTTTAACCAAAAAGCACTTTAATTTCAACACATCAACATGTAGGTACTTGTGCACTTTGAAAGTTAAAATATTTATTGGTTGAAGTATTGGATAGTCAAAGTATCTTTTGTGCACTATAAAAATTAAAGATAAAAATTAAAATTTTAGTGAAGTTTAAGGTCCAATTTATGTATTATGTCAAATAAAAATAAGAAATTGCACTTGCTTGATTCAACTTTGATTGATCAACTATGTAGTTGGTTTGACCTCAACAAGTAAGTCACGATACGACGATCCACATTGATCATTTATATCTATATTACTTTAAAAGCATGAACTGCTAAATCTAAATATCTAAAATATCCTTATTTAGAGTACCAACTTAAATTTTTTCGCACATTTTCTATATAAGGTTTCATCTACGGGAATAAATGATGCCTCTAGATATTTACTGATCCCGTAAAACCCATTTCTCCCAAGATTCTCTCTGTCCACAGTTCATATTCTTCAATAACGGCTTCAGGTTGTCTCTTACTCCTTCACCAAGAAGTCATCTTCTTTAATAAATTCCTTATCATATTCAAATAATCATCTTCTTTTCTCAAGACTCTCCCTATCGACGGTTCATATTTTTCAACAATGGCTTCAGGATGGGCCTCTTACTCCACCACTAAAAAGTCGTCTTCTTCAATTATTTCCTTATCATAATCAAATAACTATCTTTTTTCTCACTTTTTCCGTCTTTCGTGTTTGATCCTAAGAGTTTTTTTTAGTGATATTGTATGGTCTATCTTACATTCACGTCTAATTCTTCAAAAATTCTAATGCTTGCAGAATCTATAAACTGCTCACTCTTATTTATTTAAGCAGAAGACTTTCTTATATATTGAAAGTTATTATGACGCATTGATGTGCATTTATGATAAAAGTAATGTGGCGTGATTCTTTTCTTGGGGAGTACTTGTGATTTTTTTTAACGTTTTGTGGTGATAAAAGAAAGGGAATGCTTTGACAGCCAACACTGAATGTTTTATTAACTAAACAAGGAACATATAAGAGGGTTGCTTAATTACATGTTTGGTGTTTGTTTGGAACAAAGTACCAAAATTTTGTTATCAAATTGCAACATGTTCTGCAAAATCATTATAATTTGGAGTTGATTTGAGTTTTATTGATTTTGAATTTTTAGAGGCTTATATTTCTCAAAATCTTTTTATTAATGTATGTATATAAGTGGTGCACATACTAGGGGATCATTTTGTTCGCGAAATAAGTTATTATGGTAGTACATTCCTTGTACTGTAATATATAATAATTGGACTAATTTATCTTATCTAGGAGGCAAAATAAAATAATACCAAGTTGTATGGGATGAGCTGAAATATTAAGTTTGGAATTATTGTCCTAAAATAAATTTATAACTTCCTAAACATAATGATGGAAAATCTCACATTATTCGGCATGTGATGGGATAAGCAAGAATATCTCATTAGTTGAGATATGATCTCATAGGATTATTTATCCATGTTTTATGTAAGATAGTAATTCTATCATTTTAGTATGGGGTGTGTTAAAATTGAGAATAGCTAATATCTCAATTCAAACAAAGATAAAGTTAATCCACAAATTTATCTCAAGAGTATAATCCCTACCCCATGTATAAAACGACCCCTAATGATTTAGTGTTCCTTCATTTAGTTGTGACCAATATGTATTCATATATTTATGGGAAACATTAGTTTCATTTCATGTACTACCTCACAAATTAAAAATATGTCAAAATAATCACACATATGTAATTAATTTAGATTGTTCATTTTTGTAGATTTACATTATACTGAATTATCTTAACCTTTATGAAAAACGAGCTACACACCGATCATTTTGGCTAATCACCAAAAGCTTCTACTCTATTCTTTTGTTACAACTCGACCTTTCAGGTCATGATGGCACCTATTAGATCTCACCTACAGGCAAGCCAACCTAAAACCCTCGGCACCTATCCTAATAGCTAAGCATAACGATAGCTAAGGACATACAGAATAGCCAATAACAACCTATCCCAGGACCTGAAAGTTACCAATACAGAGCTACTATAGACTCCAAATAAAATATACATATCTCCATACATAACCAGAATAGCCATCTACACGTACAAATCCAAACACATATACAAGGCCAATTTCTGGATACAAAAGATGACCGTAAAAACAGAAAGAGACTGCAGAATGTCCAGAGTTACTTCTGCTACTTACCAATGTCTCCTGAATCACCTGTGAACTCCTAACTCAGCGATTGTGGCTAGTACCTAGACCTGCACCATGGAAAGATGCAGAAATGTATGGGTGAGTACTAGTAACAGGCATCCAGTAGACATCATTGGTCGACCGAATAAAATACTATAAAAATGTATAATAATACTCCAATATAGAGAACTTCAATAAGCCCCGCAATCAGAATTCATCTAACAACAAGTGTATCAGTAGCATTATCATGTCCCAATGCTCAGAACCTGATAACATATCACATCCCACTTACAGAACACGCAGCCAAAATCTAGTAACATATCACAATCCAACAAACATAACATAACGAAAGCCCACTCTAAGTATCATATAGGTCAGGGTGTTGGACTGTTCGTGGATAAAAAGTCCTAATACCTATGCCTGTCTGCCCCTGAGCTACCACAAACTTAGAGAGTATACCCATGCACAATCAGGGTGTGTGTGTGGATTGATGTGCTGTTAAATTACACACTTTTGATGCTTAAAACTTAGAATTTTTTGTGTTCTCAATGCGATATTAGTTGATTTTATATATTTTTGTATTATGTTTGACAGGTTTGGCCTTGATATTGGGAAGAAATATAGAAGTTGATGATTTTTGATGCAGTACGAGACCCTTTACAGGCCATACACCATTCTACGGGTGGTAAAGTGGTTACATGAACAATTCTAGTAAGGAGCTATTTTTTTAAGTTGATTCTATGAACATGCAATCGATTCATGGAATATTTTATGAGTCGTAGAAAATGGTTAATTCATGAGGATCTGAGATTGGGACTTTCTGAAGATTCATCAGACGAAACCCCCTTACGCATCGAAAACTACTTTACAAGTTGTAGAGGGGTGTCATAGACTTGAAGTCCAAATTTTTAGTAGCTTTGTACGAGACCCCGATTACGGGCTGTGGAATGCAATATAGCCCATAAAACCCTTTCGTATTGCGTGCCGACCAGTTATCCTATTTCAATTAGGACCTATATTTTACTTATTATAAATAAGTTTTTTAGTTTAGTTTTCATAAATTTTCGCCTGTTTCTCAAAGAACTCAGTAATTAGAGAGAGAAAATAGTGAGATTACATTGGAGAGTCTTTGAGAACACTTGTATTTGAATTTCATTTTTAAGCTTGTGATTCTTACTCAAGTTGGATTTGGTTGTTCTTAATTTTATTGTGTAAGTGTTCAATTATGCTTTCACAATCCATAATTCTTGCATCTACATAAAGCATGAGTAGCTAAATCCACTACCTATTTGTGGGAACCATGAAGATCTAACAAAGTAAAATCGGATCCACAATTCTTAGATAGTGCACATACATGCATGTAGTAATTAACTCTCTTTGTTTTGCATATTTTCTTATAGTGACCAACATTAGAACCCACCTAGTATTACTGACTGGACCAAGGTAGTAATGAATAGGAAAAGAGATTAATTAACAGAATTTGAATGATGTATTCTCGTCTAATCAACCAAACTAGGCCAAGGGGAGGTTGTACTGGGACTAATAGGTTAGGCTTAGTAATGCACACTATGGAGATAAGCTAAGTCACATAGTGAAATACACCTCTCACCTCTGACCAAAGGACTTAGTGAACTTAACTTACCGTCCTGCATGCCACAAACTAGAATAGAATTAGGTTATCCAGTGATACATGACTTAGGGAATCATAGGAACATAATACCCTTGTTTCTCTCCACATTGATTTCTCTCTTGTGTTTGTTAGTTTAGGTTTATTTGTCATTAATTATTGCAAACCCCCTCCTTTAGGGAAGTAAGTTGGTTAACTACTCGAATTGCAATCACTGAGTTCTCTTGAGTCTAGTATAAGAAAATAGGTCTTTAACGAGGGAAAATTTCTGTCACTAAAAGTATAAATCTAGTCGTTTTAGTCAATAATGACTGGTAAAAATCCGGTCGTCACCCTTCGTTAAAAGTTTTGCTGTTAAAAGTTTAGTAACCAGATTAAATCTGGTCATTAAAAAAGATTTAACGATGATAAAAATCTGATCGTTATACCTCTTTTCAGCAACCAAAATTTTTCTTCACAAATTGATATTCTAGTTATTAAAAACAAATAGGCAAGCCAGGTGCACTTCCAGGGAAGGGCCTGGACCACAAGATCTATTGTACGTAGTCTTACCTTATATTTCTATCAGAGGATGTTACTAAGGTTTGAACCCGTAACTTTTTGGTCACATGACAACAACTTTACCAACTACTCCAAGGCTCCATTCAGTTCTAGTTATTAAAACCTAAATTATAACCACAAATTAGACTAACAAAAGTGCATATACACACAATCACATACATACAAATACGTGCACATATGAAAATATACAAATTGTTTATATTCATATTAAATTTCATAGTAACTATAAAAATGATATTGCGCAATGTTATAAAAAAAATAGACATACAAACTATATGATATTATATTTTTAACTCTTAGTAAAATGTCACGCCCAAAATCCCGTTAAGGTGGACTGGCACCGGTTGCCAATAAGGCTTGAGAGAACCATCCTGTATCTATGTGTTTTCTATACATATATTATAAGGGCTTTCTACATTCAACATGCCTTTAAGAAAGTAAACAGTAATAACAAGCCAAAAGGAAATGCATATGGCTAGGCCGTTGGGGCCACAATGTCTAGAGACATGACTACACTTTAATTAACATAGTCTACAAAGTCTCTAGATAAGGAAAAACATCCGATAAGGGTTGGGATGGGCCCCACCTTGATAAACTATACCATATAAAAAATACAAGCTCTAGACACGCAAAGCTCCGAAGCAACGTGGAGCTTAGTAACAGCAGTTGAATATCATGTACTCCTACTGGAGAGATCTACTAGCACCCATACCTGCAGCATGAAATGTAGGTCCCCATAAGGGACATCAGTACGAGATAATGTACTGAATAAGTAAGGCAGGAAATACTGTATATGACATAACAACTCAAATAAAACTATGCACTAGTGTAGAATAAGAGACCACCCTTAGTTATACTATAGGATCATGTACTTTATGTGATTTGTATTACTTTACCTTTCCTGTATCATGTGTTGGATAGTTTTTCTCATGTGGTCGTAGCTGTCTAGATCCATAAGCAATTACCGTACTATGTTGTGTCAGTACACACCCTAAGCCAACTCCTTAAGCATCGCAATACACTGCATCCCCTCAGTGCCTTCTGGAAGTACTAGCACAGGTGCAGAAGTTAGCTTATTTTTCTGCTCTTGGAAGCTCCTTTCACATGCATTATTCCATTGGAACTTTGTTGCCTTATGTGTCAACTTTGGTAAAGGTGTAGAAATAGAAGAAAAACTTTCAATAAACCTTATGTAATAACCTGCCAACCCTAGAAAACTCTGAACTTCCGTGGGTGTCGTAGGCCTTGGCCAATTTTTCACAGCCTCTATCTTTTGCAAATCAACCCTTATTCCCTCATCATACACAATATGACCCAAGAATGCCACTAATTTTAGCCAAAATTCACATTTACAAAACTTGGCATACGTCAATCATGAAGAACCTATAAAACTTGTTGTAAGTGATTTGTGTGGTCCTCTTCTGATCTTGAATATACTAAAATGTCATCTATAAACACTATCACAAACTCATCCAAGAATGGCTTGAATACCCTATTCATCAGATCCATAAAAACTGTTGGTGCATTTGTTAGTCCAAATAACATAACAAGAAAATTCAAAGTGACCATAGCATCCTGAAAGCAGTCTTAGGTATATCTTTCTCCTTTACCCTCACTTGGTGATGCCCGGTTCTCAAATCAATTTTTGAAAAGCATTTGGTA
>JAOTQR010078516.1:0-11234 GCA_025774065.1 Solanum ossicruentum
AATAGTTAGACTTTTGGGTTAGCGTTTGTCGGGGTGCCTAATCGGCACTAGTCACGGCCCCCGGATTGGGTCGTGACGGCATAGTCTCAAGCAAGTGGACTCTTGGCTCTAAACGGAAGCCACCTTATGGGAAATATGGCAGGATGCATTTGGGAGGGTTTGATAGGGATGGAGGAAATGCTTGCTTCAAGTATGGCCAACCGGGTCACTTTCAGTAGGGAGTGTTCGATGTGGGGCAATAAGGCCAAATATTCATCCACAACACCACCAGCAAGGGGTAACCAGTGAGGTATTGTACCAGGGGTAGGCGGTGGGACAAACTATCTATATGTGATGGGAAATCGACAGGATTAGGAGGTTACACCAGATGTCATGATGGGTATGTTTCGAGTCTTTACCTTTTCTTGTTATGCTTTACTTGATCTGGGTGCAACTTCCTCCTTTGTGATGCAATATGTGGTAAGTAAATTTTAGATTCTTCCTGAGTGTTTGCTTGAGCTATTTTCTTTTTCTACTCCTATTGGCGAGTTCATCCGAGCTGAGAGAATTTATAGAGATTTTGTGGTATCTATCTATCATAAGGATACTCTTGTTGATTTGATTAAGTTAGAGATGGTTGATTTCGATATGATCCTTGGTATAGATTGGCTTCACCCCTATTATGCCTCTGTTGATTGTCGAACTCAGATTGTTAGATTTCAGTTTTTGAATGAGCCAATTATTGAGTGGAAGGGAGATTCTGTTGCGCCAATTAGTAAGTTTATTTCTTACCTCAAAGCCCAAAAACCAATCTCTAATAATGTATATATCACTTCGTGTGAGTTAAATCTGATGATGTTGAGCCCCCTACTCGTGAGTTTGTCCCGATCGTGAGCGAGTTCCCTGATGCATTTCCTGATGATCTACCCGGAGTCCCTCCCCATAGGGCGATCGACTTTGGAATTGATGTTCTTCCTAGCACCCAAACTATTTCCATTCTGCTATATAGGATGGCCCCCGTAGAGTTAAAAGAGTTGAGGGACTTGTTAGAGAAAGGATTCATAAGGCTGAGTGTCTCTTCATGGGGTGCTATGGTCTTGTTCGTGCGAAAGAAGAACAGTTCCTTGAAGATGTGTATTAACTACCACCAACTGAATAAGGTGACCATCAAGAATAAGTATCCCCTTCCAAGGATTGATGATTTGTTTGATCAACTTCAGGGTGCTACTATCTTCTCTAAGATAGACCTTAGATCAGACTATTATCAATTGAAAGTAAGAGAATGTGACATCCTAAAGATGGCCTTTTGAAACTGATATGGTCACTTCGAGTTTTCAGTGATGTCGTTTGGGTTGATAAATGCACCTGCTGTTTTTATGGACCTGTTGAACAGAGTGTTTAGATAGTATCTTGATAGGTTCTTGATTGTGTGTATTGATATCATTTTGGTGTACTCTAGAGATGAGGAGGAGTATGCCAATCACCTTAGGATCCCTTTGCAAACACTCTGAGACAATGAGTTGTATGCAAAGTTTTCTAAGTGTGAATTTTGGCTCAAATCCATGGCTTTCTTAGGTCATGTGATTTCTAAAGATGGAATTCAAGTTGATACTCAAAAGATTGAGGTGGTTAAGAATTGGCCAAGACCAACCTCACCGATGGAAGTAAGGAGTTTTCTGGAATTAGCTAGCTATTACCAGAGGTTTGTTGAGGGATTTTCTTCCATATCCGCATCGTTGACCAAATTGACTCAGAAGAAGGCCAAGTTCCAATGGTCCGATGAGTGTGAGAGAAGTTTCCAAGAGCTAAAGATGAGGTTAACCATTGCACCCGTGTTGACCTTGCCTGATGGAACATATAGGGTTGTTATCTACTATGATATTTCGAGAGTGGAACTAGGATGTGTGTTAATGCAGAAAGGGAAGGTTATTGTTTATGCTTCTAGACAGCTTAAGGTGCATGAGAAGAATTATCCCATTCATGAATTAGAGTTGGCAGTGGTGGTGTTCGCTTTCAAGCTCTAGCGCCATTATTTGTATGGAGCACATGTTGATGTATTTACAGACCACAAAATCCTACAACACATCTTCACCCAAAAGGATCTTAACTTGAGGCAGAATAGATGGCTTGAATTGCTCAAAGACTATGATATGAGCATCCTCTACCATCTAGGTAAAGATAACGTGGTTGTTGATGCTCTTAGAAGGTTGTCCATGGGAAGTACCGCCCCTGTGGGCGAGGAGAAGAAGGAGTTAGCCAAAGCGGTTCATAGACTGGCACGATTGGGAGTTCAATTAGATGAATCAAGTGAAGGAGGAATTCTTATGCATAATAGGTCTACATCATCCCTAGTAGTAGAGGTAGAGGAGAAACAAGATTGAGATCCGGTCCTATTATAATTAAAGGAAGATATGCATAAGTTAAAAGTGATGGCCTTTGCCAAAGGGGGAGATGGAGTATTGAGGTATCAAGGTAGATTATGTATTCCAAATGTTAATGGGGTTCAAGAGAAGATCATAGCAAAGGCCCATAGTTTAAGATACTCCATCCATCCAGGGTCTACCAAGATGTACCATGACTTGAGAGAAGTCTACTGGTGGAGTGAATGAAGAGGGATATCGCTGAGTTCATCTCCAAGTGCCCAAATTGTCAACAAGTTAAAGTTGAGCACCAAAGGCCATACGGAGTGGCTCAGAACCTTGAAATCACAGAGTAGAAATGGGAGATGATCAACATAGACTTCTTTACAACTTTACCAAGTCCTCTCAAACAACATGATTCGATTTGGGTGATAGTTGACAGTATGACTGAGTCTACACATTTTTTAGCAGTTAAGAAGACTGACACCATGGAGTATTATACCCGACTCTATATTAGAGAGATTGTCAAATTACATGGAGTACCTTATCCATCATCTTGGATAGAGGATCTCAATTCATTTCCCAGTTTTGGAGATCTTTTCAAAAGGGTTGGGGTACGAAGGTGCTCCTTAGCACAGGTTTCCACCCTCAAACCGATGGACAGGAAAACCGTAGTATTCAGACGTTAGAGGATATGTTAAGAGCCTGTGCCATTGACTTTAAAGGTAATTGAGATGACCACTTATCATTAATAGGGTTTGCTAACAATAATAGTTTTCATTTGAGTATTCAGATGGCCCCATATGAGGCACTCTATAGGAGAAGGTGTAGATCGCTAATTGGGTGGTTCAAAGTAGGTGAAGCAGAGTTGATTGGAACAGAACTATTTCACCAAGCTATGGAGAAGGTAATGATCATCTGAGAAAGGTTGAGGATTGCACAGAGTCGCCAGAAATCCCACATAGATGTCAGGAGGAGAGACTTGGAGTTTGAGGTCAATGATCGGGTGTATTTGAAAGTGTCACCCATGAAGGGTGTGATGAGATTTAGAAAGGAAATTGAGTCTGAGGTATATTGGCCCTAATCAGTTCATAAAGAGGGTGGGTAACGTGGCGTATGAGTTAGAGTTACCATCAGAGTTAGAGACCATCCACCCCATTTTCCATATTTCCATGCTCAAGAAGTGTTTGGGGGATCCACAATTAGTGGTGCCTGTTAAGAGTAATGGAGTGAGAGACAGCTTGAGTTATGAGGAGCTTCTTGTCCAAATCCTTGATCGTCAGGTTCAAAAGTTGAGACTAAAGGTGGAATTTGTTAAAGTATTATGGAGGAACCAATTCATAGAGGAAGATACTTAGGACGTGGAGGAGGACTTGAAGGCCAAATATCCTTATCTATTTTTGCCTGTTGATGATGAGAGAGTTTATGGTAAATATTTCCCTCTAAATTCTTGAATTTTCATTCCTTGAGTCCCCCTTTCATTCTTCATATGATAGACGATAGAGTTCTAGAGTCCGAGTGAGAATTGATGTGACTTGATGCCTATTTGATTGCATTACGTGCTAAATTTCTTGATTTGTTGATTGCAAGAGTGAGGTGAGAGCTGGCTGATTGTTAGAGTCCATAGGGAAATTTGTGCCTTGTCCTAAATCCCTATCTTTCTATTCATTCGAGGATGAATGATCCCAAGGGGAAGATAATGTAACATCCTTAATTTCCTCCTATCTAATTTAGATGAGTATGTGTAGAGAATTGCTAGAAACTGACTGAGAAAAACTACAGAAGTAAGTTAAGAGAGGGGTTTAGTATGAGTCGTAGAGGGGTTTATGACTCGCAGATTGAGTTTTGTATTAGATTCCAGCATTTCACATTTTAGGATTACCATATCTATGAAAGGAGTTTAGACTCCTAAAGAGCATTACGACTCGTAAGATGAGGTTTCATGCTAAGTTCAAGTGTTCCATGTTACAAGGCCCCTCTAGCTACGAGAGGTCAGTTATGATTCGTATTTCGGATTATGACTCGTAAAAGAGAGCCTCGTATCAACTTCCAATGATGCAGGATTTTCATACTTCTAGTTACGAGGGCAATGTACGACCCCTAGATTGCTCTATGAGTCGTATCTCGTAGTCCCTATCGGCAGTCTTACTGAGAGGTATTTTTGTCCATTCTGATTCTTTTATGTTAAATCCCTTCACGTTTTAGACTTGTATATAGTCTTGAAACATAACCCTAAGGGTATTTTTTTTTTCACCCTTTTTCCCCTTGAGGGTTCTTGACAGCAAAGAGGAGAAGAGTAAGGAGCTAGAGTTTTCTAAACCAAGAGCAAAGGTTGGTTGAAGACCAATTATTCTTCAATTTCCAGGTATATAAGGCTTACCAAAATGTGAAATTCCTTTCTTCACATGCCCCTTTCCATTTTTTTGAGTCAAGAGTTGGGAAGAGTTGAAATTTGAGAAATTTCATTATGTTAACATTCTATCCTTGTATCTATCATGAAGTCTTATTCTTCTTATTATACTACTTGAGAAAAATTGCTACATAGCATGAGTACTAATATGCAATTTATACATATACTTCATACTTGCTAGCATGTATCCTAATTTTCATGATTTTTGAGAATTCTATGCATATTGATGAGGTTGAGGTCGAGGTTAAGGTCGAGTACATAAGTTGAATAATTTGAGTATGAATGAGCATGAGAAGCATGTTGCATTGAGTCATATACATCTATGTTGCTACACATGAGTATCTTGTTTGCACTAAATGATGAGTCGAGTTGTATGATTCAAAATGACTGTTCGAGTTGGAATCGAATTGATTAATTGCATTGATTGGCTGAACTGTTGCATAATTGAGATAAATTGAGATGATTGACGAGTTGAGCTTTGAGATGGTTGATGAGTTGAGTTTTGAGTTGATTGATGAGATGATTGTTGAGTTGAGCATATTTTAGTCTTGGGAAGAGTATTGAGCACCAAGTAGGGAGCGAGTATACATGTACTTTAACTCATAGAACTATGTTGCCAATGTAGGATAGTCATTACAGCTAGTCTGACGACTCTTGTCCCGCAAGTGGACATTTATCCTGGATCCAAGAGAGAGTTGATCACCCTTTTCCGTGGCAAGTTAAGGGCGGGCGTGGGAACTTTGTTGATTCATTGTGTATCACCTAATTAAAGGTGGTGGGATGAGAATATCGGTTAAGAGAAACTTTCAAGTAACATTAATTTGAGCATGAGATTTCAAACTGAGTCTTACTGAGCATAATTTTAAAAAAGCATGATTTTACTCTAAACTTGCATAAACTATTTTTAGCATGAGTTGTTGAGTCGAGGTGAGTGAGTCGAGCTTTACTTTTCTTGATTTATTTTACATGCCAATGTATTCCGTATACTGACGTCCATTTGGAGCTGCATCGTTTTATGATACAGATTTAGGTGACAAAGAGTTTCAACATGTGTATAGTTAAAGCCTAGACCAGTACATCTTCGAGTTGGTGAGCTTTCCTTGCATTCTGGAGAAGCCCCTTTTATGTTCTTACTTTTATTGAGTACTTTCTTTTTTGATTTTGGGTGTCCATGGTCTGTCATGACACCATTCTAGATGGTTGAGTAGAGGTTTCATAGATATTGGAGTAGAGCATTTAATGAGTATTTTGTATCTAAACTTATTTTCAGTATAAGCTATGATACAGTAGAGTTATGCAGCTATTTATCTTATTACATATGATATCTTACTTTCTGAATTATTCTTCCGCAGTTGAGTACGTTGTGATGATGAGGCCAAGCGGTTCTCTTAAGAGATCAACAATGGTTCTTCAAGTGTTGGTTACGCCATTAAAATATGAAATCTCAATATGAATTACTGATTGAATTTTTATTTTTTAGGAATAATTTTTATATCGGATAAAAATATAACTTAGTGATTTCCTAAAATTAGATGTTTCAGTTTTTGTAAACTTCATTTTATTATGAGTTAAGCAAATAATTGTTTTAAAAAATCATATTAAAAGATTATTATTTTAAATATAATTTTTACAATAAACACTAAGCTACACTGCAAAGGATGTACAGTAAACTATAAATTAAAAATTGAGAAATCATAGTTGAAAAACTGTTTAGAATCCCAAAATAGTAAAATCTTTCCATAAAAGAGAAGGGAAGGAGTATGTCAAAAATTGCTGAGCAAATTTGCTCGCCATAATAGTGAAAGAGATCAATTCAGTTATATGAGATAAAAATAATATTGTAATTAAGCAAAGTCACTAATTTTACAATCATGGGAATTTGAAGATGAACGTAATATATTTTAACAAAGAAAGTATATGTATTGACAAGTTTAGCCTGTTGGATATAGGAATACTAATTCAGTCCTTGTTAGTATACTTGTATTAGTTTTGGTCAATTTAATTCTAGTTGTGGTAAAAGTGGGAAAATGCTACTCGAGTTTCTGAAAGATGAAAAAAAACACTTAGTTGGACAGTAGTAGAAACAAAACCAACAAAAGGTTCCATGCGACTTATTTTTGGTCTGGGAGACCATTAGTATGTGTCAAGAGAGACAATTGTATATGTTTTATGTTTTATCTCCTTGTTTGTTATGTGTTTTCCTCTTCTTCTTCTTTTACGTTGTTTTCTTTTTCCTTTTGCATAGCTGTTTGGCTTTTCTAATGTCAAAACTTCAAATTTATGTGATTTGCTTTTCAATTTGTTGAATTTAAAAGTTGTAAGGGGAAGTTGGCATTAACTTCAATTCAAGACCTTTTCATTAGTCATTCAGAACATTTTGAAGAATGTAAGAACTTATTTAGAGGATGATCGTGGAAGCTTACTAATAAGTTATAAATCAAGCTAAACGACTACTCTCAAACGTCTAGAAAATATTAATAAGGATTTCTGAGAAAAGAAGCAAAAACTGATAAATGCATGATATCTTAATTATATATTATCCCAAAAAAGGAAGTTTATAATTTTGCTAGATTTTAGTCTATCATGTATAACATAGCAACTTAGACACAAACATAGGTTGAATTGGTTTTTTTTATTAGCTAAGATATTAAGGAATCTGTGCACTTTTTGAAACTGAAATCCAACGAGTACAACTACCGATATTGAACTTGGCATGAAAGGGTTGGGTTGGAAAGTCAAGATTTGAAGGTATGTACGGAGTTGGTACTTTTTGGGAGATTTTCAAGTTTTTGTCCCATGCAAGCCACTATAGCAGGTGAAACGCTGCTAATAACGAGTTGGTTGATTTGCTCCATAGTGGGTGTGTTTGTGTAATGTCCAGTATGTTGGAAAGTTGTAATAGGAAAGAAAATGCAGAAAAAGGATCACCAGTGCAGGTTTTATGGCACCATTTACGACTCGTAGACCACTTTATAGATCATAAATGCGACCTTGTAAATAGTACCTGGACTTGAGATTGATTCTGGAAATCTGGATGGTTACAAGGTGCATCTAAGAGTTGTACAATGATGCACAATCCATAGATCGTAGTCATGGATAGGGGGTCAGAAATCTAAAAATTTTGGGTCTTTGAACTTTTGATAGGAACAAATAAGATGAGTCGTTAAACAAGTAATGGTTGTAGTTGGGTCCGTAGAATACTCTAACACTTGAAAAACAATTTTGCAAACTAAGACAATCTACAAGAGGGAGTCTTATGACCCGTAGGAAGTTGTACAAACCATAAATGGACTCGTAGTTAGAGTCTTGATTATTGAAAATTTGGTTAGTTTGGAGGGGTTTTTTCGAGGGGTAATTATGTGTCATTGAGTGGTACGGGTTGTGAAAGTGGGTCATTATTTTTTCTTCAGTTTTAAATGTTGCAGTAATTTTTCTATGGACCAACAACACAGGTCCATGGATGGATCTACAAGTTGTAAAGGAATCCCGTAGTTGGAGATCCTGAGGCATTGAATTTAACCTTGATTCCACAAAATCCCTTTACACAAACTGTAGATGGGTCTACAATCCATAGACTTAGTCCGTATTGCCTGTTTGACAGTTTTTAAACAGACTGTAGATGGGTCTATGACCCATAGACTTGGTTTGTATTGCCTGTTTGACAGTTTTTAATCAAGGATATTTTGAAATTTTTCTACCCTCTTAACTCCTAAACTTCATCGTTTTGATCCTATAAATCTATCCCTAATCATTTTGATACCAAAAATTCACTCCATCCACTCTAACCTGAAACTCACAATCCTCTCAAGTTTTCTTCTTCCTCAAGATCCCCATTGAAGAATCAAGCTAGGGTTTCAAGTTCTACCATTGAACTTTTAATTTTCTCCAAGAAATTCACTCAAGGCATGTGGGAATTCATCCATGGTACCTTTTGTCCTGGAGCCAAAATAACTCTCCATTTTTCTACCAAATTCAAGTATGAAATTTATGAAATTTTAAGTTGTTTTATTCATTGCATGAAATTTGATTCATATTATAAGTATTGATATAATTATATATGAATTGTCACTAATGATGATTTTAATGATTATTTTATGTAAATTTTCTTACATTCTATCTAGGGTTCATGAAATTCTATATGTATTCTTTCAATTATGATTCAGTTGGTGTTATTTTACATGATTAGGAAGGATTTTCTTCCAATGGCATGATTTTAAGTTGATTACATGTGACATCTACTTTTATCCTAACTTTTCACTACAAGTCGTGATTTGTGAATTTACAAGTCTTTCAAGTAAGCTCATGTAAAGGATGATCTAAAACCCTAACAATACTTGTATGGAGGTAGGATTCATAATGATGGAAGGCCTACACCCACATTACATGAATCACATGAAATGAGCTATTAATGAACAAGTTTTATGAATCGAAATGGTAGCTTTGATTGCCTTTCCACGAGTTAAGTTCCATGATTTATGACAAGTATGAACTATGATTTATAACAAGCCTTATGATTTTATGATAAGTATGACTCATGATTTTAAGAAGTATTCCATGGCATTTTGACTTATCTCCGGGTGAATTTTGAGGTAGGGACTCAATCAAAGGGTCTTAAGTAACAATCTCAAATCCCATATTTGTGTTGCCAATGCAATATTAATGGCAATATGGCTTATCTAGTGGATCCACATATAGCACATGTTCATGACACCCACTTAGCGAGGGTAGAGCCTACTTTGACAAGTAAATTTTTCTTTTTCATTGTATGGAGAGGCATCAGAATTTCATAAAATAGCTTGCATGGTCTTATTGTCGGTTATGGTTTCTATCCCACATAAGTTATGTTTCCTCATTCTTCTTATTTTAATTATTTATGATTCATGTCTTCTTACTATCTCTGTTATGATTTTATTATGCATTGGCCCTGTTCATGTTTTACTATATTTTAATGACTTATCTATCATGCTATATACATTTTGTCAATTGCATATCATGACTTATGATTCCTTATATTACACTGTTGACATACTTAGTACATTCAAATGTACTAATGCATATTTTTCTTGCCTACATTGCCTAATACTATAGGTGTTGACGATAACAATCCCACTTCTTGATGCTATTATTTAGATTCTATTGAAGCTTGAAGTTGGTGAGTCCTCATGTTCTGAGGATGTCTCATGATTTGCTATGCTACGTTTTTGTTTATTTTAGACATCAAATTAACTAGGGCAAGTCCTAGCATGTTATATATGTTTAGAGGTTTTTCAGACAATTGACGTAAAAGAGTGTATGTCATTCTTCACCTCTTTTTTCTTTGTTATGGCATGATAGTTAGACCTTTTACGTTATTTTTGCATTTTTGGTTTTTCTTTCTTACTTTATAGATGTTTAATAAGCTAAAAAGCTTGGTTAGGATTTCATTAGGAATCTTATCACTATCACACCCACAGTCTAGCTTGGGATATGAAAATTTTGAAGTCAGAGCACCAGATTTAAGGTATCTTAGGGTGTCTAAAAGTCGCATCGAGTAGAGCATTATTCAAGGGTGTGATGCGCACCACTTATATGAGCAAGAGACTGTGAGGTGTTTAGGAAATATTTCACTTCTTTAATGATCTATGTTATGTGATAGAGTATACTCTGAGGCTTCTCTCCTCTAATGATTATTTTGCTATTTTTAGAAAATGCCTCTAAGAAGAGATCCAATTCATAGAGAGATTGATGCTCATGAGGAACAAATCCCTCACACCCCTAATGATCCCATATCTAACCAAATGATCAATGTCGAGTTCCAGAATGCTATCTCCATACTTTCCCAAGCGATAACAACCCAAGTTATTTTAGTTTATTTTGCAGCGTTAGTGGCATAATTTATAAACTCTACCTTTTCGAAAAAATAGGAAAGTAGTTGATAGTGACAATTGATGATTTATTTTGTTGGTGAGTAATGCATTCATTTTTTGCATCAAATTTATATTTATGGTATTTACTATTGAAATATTTACCTTACTACAAGTAATTATTTAATTTTTAAATAAATATACATACTTGAATTTTCTCTTAACAAATTAATTTCATGTTTCTAATTCAAAGGTTGTGAAAAAGTTGTAACACCCCACATTTTACATGTACTAATGCTATGTAAATGAATCGTGTTATGGTTTGGTCAAATTAGCATCAATTCTTGAAAGTGCGTAAATCTCGTGTTAATGGGCGATATATGATTCTAAATACTTAAGAGGGTTGAGGGTATATATGTGTTGATGTTAAATTGAGGATATATTATCCGTTAACTAAGTAAAAGAATTGAGGTTATTATATGACTTAATAATCTACTAGGTGCGACACCTACTTTCTTAGCTTAAAGTTGATAGCTAAACGGAGACGAGGCTCAACACCGAATTAGTTCAAGTTCGATTATGAATAAATTTCATGTTAAGGGTGTAACTTTGGCCCATGTTTTAGTATCATTAATGGACCTT